>BEXV01000602.1:137276-171893 GCA_003118195.1 Hemicentrotus pulcherrimus | reverse complement strand
TCTAGTCCAGTAAACTTACAAAAAGTTACAGCCTGTTCTCCACAAATTTCTCATGACAATGTGACATGAGAATTGATGATGAGTCATGAATGATAATCAGTTATTAATTGATATTCATTATTGTTATATCATGTGGAAGAAATGTTCATTTTATTTTTCAATACTTTTCTAGGTCTAGATCTAGATCTAGTATAGATTAGAGAAACATAGGCCTAAGTGTAAGTCAAAACATCATCTGCATGCCTGTAACAAACCAATGCTATTGGCATATTTTGGGATTCTATCATTAGTTGTTGACACCTGGTGTGGCATTTGTTCACAATTGCACAATATCTATAGATCTAGATACAGTTAGCAAATAAAAAAGATCCATTCAACAAACTTCAACAAAATGTATTTCTAAAGTTAGCTCTAGAAATACATGAAATAAATATTAGAATTGATCTACGTTGCACAAAGACAAGATTAAAAAACAAAATTGAAAAGGAGAATTGGAATTTTGGAAAAATAATTGTTATGCTCTGATCCATCAGGTGGAGCTCTGGACAGCTGCTTGGAACGGTTCGAATGCCAGCGAGAGGATGAGATTCTATTCACAAACCCTCAATTTGTTGATGGAATTCCACCGTTCGCCTGCAAGTTCGCTGAGCAGTCTTCAATCAGTCATCTTCTAGCCGCAGCCGATGAGGATGGCCGAGTGTTTATCTATAACACCAACGTGAATGGACCAGCAGCGCAGGTTCAAGGTAAACATCTTCCAAGGAACTGTCAGTGTGTGAGGGCTTGGGAATCTTAATAATAAGCATAATTCATGGGAAAAACTATGTGCCTATTTATAGTATTGCAATATAGAATGATCAACTACCTCAGTTCAGTATAAATCCAGCAATCATCTCTATCAAATGGATCAAACATAATTTTTTGTTGGTGTACTGTGGTAGCTGGCAAATTTGCTCCTTTAAGAACAATGAGTTTGAATGGGCATGCATGTCAACTCTAGAAAATCACTTCTGTATTCTGTTTCTGGTTAGTTGTCTGTTTTACATACAAATTTATCCTGTATTAATTCTCCTACATTCAGGCATCTGGTCCTTGGACAAGATTTATATACCAAACATGGTTTTTCAATTACAATGGCTCAGGCTAAAATTTGATTATATTTCATTTCTGGTTTTATTTCCTATTCTATAATATTAACATGTCATATCTTTATTTCAATATTGCTTTAACTAGATTGGTCAGCTCACAACAATGCCATCTTTGACGTTGCCTGGTCCTATACGGAGCCTCGCTTAGTGACAGCATCGGGTGACCAGTCTGCCGCCCTCTGGGACATCAAGACGGCCAAATGTCTAGCCACATTCAAGCAGCACAAATGCAGTCTCAAGTCTGTCAGCTTTCGGCCGTGGGATGGCCATGTGTTTGCCTCTGGATCAAGAGATGGGAGCATTATGATATGGGATGACCGCTGCAAGATAAAAGGTTAGGATCACACCATAAGATGTCTTTCCTTCTCCCCCACCAACTATAAAATTCCATATAGCCCCATGAATAATGACACGGTATGCATTATAGCAGGTGACATACCAGAAAACAAACTTATAATCTAATATATATAGTTCATTATAAGTCCTGTCTCGGCACAAAAGTCCTTTAGCAAGTAATTAATCTACATTTGCCACTCTCCACCCAGGTGAAGTTCATGGGTACCCTGTAGAAAATGCTTTAGCGCCTCATCATGGTTGCTCAGCTACCGCTGGGGTAATAATATGGTACCTTGTATCAAGTGCAGTAGAGCACATTCATATATAAGCTGCACTATAAATGGACCTATTATTTATTATTATTATTACTATTATAGTTCTTGATGGTGCATAGATGTAGATAGAGCAAATATTGAATGTCGTATCATCACATACAAGTGTCCTTTAAATGGATATCTTCACGAATTTCCATTGTCTGAAAATTGTTTGTACAGCGTTCGTAGCAATTCGTAATGGCATTTGTGACCGAGGCTATACATTTCCTTGATACTCCCAATGTGCATTCTGGATGCCTCGTAAGTTTTTGTAATATGATTAAACCTCTCGTAAGTTTATTCATTTTTCATCCCACTCCATTCCATCTCTTTGTATTTATTTTCATAGGGAAAGGTTCGAGTCAGCTGCCAGTGATGTGCATTAGTGATGCCCACATCAATCAGGCGACAGCCAAAGCTCAGCCCAAGCGTCGTCGGAAGCTAGCACCCGAACTCCCAACCATAAACTCCTCCTACAGTGTGAGTGTCGTCCTGTTCCAGAAGGATGATGTTCTGCTTTCGGCTGGCTCGGCAGATGGGTAAGAAGATGATGATTTCTTTGTAAACTTTGTATAAGTGTCATTGCTTAAATGTATTCCTTTCATATTTCTGTTGTATAGGGTAACCTTTGATTTGTTGGTTAGCTGCATCAATTATGATAAATTCATCAGGCGTTTAAAGTGTATGTTTAAATCTTTTAACTGTTCACAAAAATGTTTGCATTTCTCAAGCTTTCCTGTTACTAGCAGTGTAAGTGATTTATTGAGATGACGAGCAAGTGGTATGGATAAATCAAATCATATCAAATGAATAACTTTTGATATATCAAAGATATTTTTCTGAAATGCACGGTATGGCATTAATATAGTCATATAAATTGAAACTTTCTGATATATTGCAGATATGTGTTACAATTAATGAATTGAATTCCCATTTGATTTCCCCCTCCAGTATTGTAAAGGTATGGGACGTACGGAAGCTGAAGTCCTCGGGCTCATCAAGCCCTACCCCTTCACATCAATTTCCTTACAGTGGCACAAGCAACAGAAAGAGAGGTGAGAGCTTAAGTATAGATGCACAAAAAACACTGTTAGTTTTAGGTCCATATTTCCATGATGATCTTCCCTATGCCAGCAAAATACAACATAAACAAACAAACAAAAAACACTGGTAGAATTTCAACAATGCTGGTAATTATGGTTATTGTAGTTAATGCCAATTTGTTTTGTATTGTTTGTCCTGGCGTGCAAATATATATAATATTTCATGATAAAGTTTGAGATTGCCATGTATGAGGCAATATGTCTTTCATAATGTCCTTCCTTAATTTTCGGAGCAGCTGTTAGCATCCAACCTATATCAAGTTCCCAGGTTTTTTTTAAATGTCACCTCCCCTTTCTCTAAATCATGCAAATTTTGAATATTTGAATCTTAATGAACAAAATTTTATTCCGCTTACCGTAAACAGGCTTCTCATCACTTGCCCTGACCTCCACACGGACCCGGCTCTTTGCCAGCCGTACGGACAGCGTGGTCAATGAGTACGACCTGAGCGGGGTGCTTGGATCCCAGCCCATCGCTAGGTATCGGGGTCACATGAACTCCACGTTCTTCGTGAAAGCAGCCATCTCACCGGACGACCTCTACCTTTTGTCGGGGTCAAGTGATAGCAATGCTTACATTTGGAAGGTAAGTCTTTCCAAGTCTTTTTCTCTTCTAAAATACCAATGCCATTTCTTTGGTTATCTTTGAATAGGAAGACTGAATTCATTTTATCTCTTAGGCTCCATGTTTGATAATTAAAATTTAATAATTTCAATTTCATTGAGCCAATTGTATTGGTTTGGTGAAGACTTAGGACATTGTCAGGCAAAAGAATGACAATATGTTGTAGATAATTGCACAATGACCAATGTTGATATAAAGTTATGCATATGTATACAAGCTGGTTGGTATTATTAGCAAAATTGTATGGGCACATTCTTATTTTTGCTCAGTGTTTTTATGTGGTGCTTACTTACCATCTTTGATGTTTTGTTATGCGAAAACAGATAGGAGAGCCTGAATCCCCTTCAGTGACCTTGGAAGGTCATGGGGCAGAGGTCACATCTGTCACATGGTGCCCTACAGACTTTACCAAGGTAATGAGCTTCTGTGATCTTTTTGGGGACAGGGTATGGGGCGAGGCAATTTTTTTTAATTTGTTTAATTCAAATTGGTTTCTAATGTGTGTTGGAAAACATCACTCATCTGAATATGGAAAAGCAGATTTTTAACATCAAGATGTGTTAATGTTCTGGCAGGCTGATGCTCTGGTATCATTTAAAAAAAAAAATCATCATCATCAGCATTAGTATTATCATTTTAATTGTTGTTGATGTTAGTGAGGAAACTTTGATAGGCATAATATTACATATATTTCATGAAATATGATAGAATATGAAAATTATGATCAAGTGTCATGAGGATTTTGTTTGTTTTACATGAAATTATGTATTTAAAGGGATTGAATAAGTATTTTTAAATGCAAGATTTATACTCTCACATTCATGTTTCTTCTGTCTCATTGTATTTGTCAGGTTGTGACATGTTCAGATGATAATACCATGAGGATCTGGAAGATGTCTACCGGCCAGGTCACCCATGACGAAGGGGTCAACAGGGTCGTGGGAAGGGCAAGAAGATGCGAGATTAAGCCAGCATCAGAGAGCCAAGGTAAGGGATACAAGTTCATATGTGTTCCTGGAATAATATTTGTACATTGCTTTAATAGAGACGGTACTCCATATTAAGCGCTATATATTAATCCAGATTTATCATTGTTATTGTTCTAGAGCCACAATCTTATGTGACCCTTATACAACACTTTATGTTAGAATTGAGCAACATTCTTGAGCCATTTAAGAATCTTACAATGTATCATAATAACAATGTATCATGTTTTTAAGGACAATAAAGTATAAAATCTTATAAAACACTCTTCAATTTAGTGAGTTGCTTTTATTAAGTATCCAAATGAAATTTCGCCAGTTAAAAATTATAATATTACTATTTTAATTGGAATGGTCTCTCTCTCTCTCTCTCTTTCTGACAGAAATAGACAGTGGACCTTCACAGTCTGGTTCAGAGAGTAGCAGGTCTACTCCTACAAACAAGACCGGTGAATCCCCCCTGTCTCCTCAACCCAGCCCCACGCCGTCCAGTACTAAGAAGCGAAGGTTCAGTCTGAAAGAATGGGTCACCACCTCACCCAAACCCTCAAGGCCTGCTTCCCCAGTGCCTTCGCCCAAGAGACTAAAGAGCGAAAGCTCGGAGAGTGGTAAGGCATCACAACCAGATGGAGAAAGTGAAGCAGTTGTCAAGAGGAAGATGACTTTGGAAAATACAGAGGAAACCAGTGCCATAAAGAAGGTGAAAGTCAGTGATTCTGGAGCTGCGTTGGCAGCATTAGCGACTTCCTCACTGCTTACAACCAGAATATCAGATAGCAATCAGGGATCACAAGCAAATGAAGAAACAGAGTTGGCTCTAAAGAGGAAGATGACTGTGGAAAATGTAGAGGACATTAGTGCCTTAAAGAGGGTGAAAAGAGATAATTCTGGAGCTGCTTTGGTACCGTTGAAGACTATGAAATGCTTAAGTGATGAAACGGGTGCAATAACAGGCACTCGACACCTTAAGAAAGACACTCCTCAAAGCTCACCTGCATCTCCACTTGATACAACTTTATCGCCATCAATAAATCCTGGTGGTAACTGTGCTGAGGTTGAACAAGACAAGGAAAATCTAAATAAAGACCAGGGCAGATTGGACCATCCTGAAATTCCGCACACCTCTGTCCAACGTTCCCCTCTGAAAGATGATCTTCCGATGAACAGGCCAAAATTCAGTTCCCTCTCTAAATCAGCGACAAAAAGTAACATTACATCCCACTTTCCGTCGTCTCCCAGAGCTAGCGAGGGGAAGGGGAGGGGTGAGAAGGAGGAAGGGGGAAGCCCCGAGATGCAGCAGCAGAACTTGAAAGAGTGTTTCAAGGAGAAGAAAAATGGTGGACTCGTTCAGTCCAAGAGAAGAAGTATCACCTGACCCATTGATGGGTACTTCCAACCGATTCAAAGGAAACAGAAATCTGAAACATGATAGGAAAAGTGGAAAATGTCTTTTATCTATGTTACAATTTAGTTGTTTAGTGGAGCCATCTTACTGTCACTTGTTGAGGATGTGTTAAACATGATGAATGGAACATTCTTCTTTAAATTGCCATTTTTATGATAAGTTGTTTTGCTGGTGCTCTTTGCCATTTAATTGCATCTGAAATTTACAATGTGTCAATCATATATGTCTATGCAACATTATTCCAGTTTGTAAGGAAAACAGGATAATGATTTTGGCTAAATGTTGCCAATTTCAAGTCAGCTGTACCATCAATTTTACCCAGACAATTTTTCAATCAAAGTGCCCTCATTACTTTCTTCAAATGAAGAAGAGGGACAAGCCATCTATTTTCCAAAAATATTTTACCATGCTAGAAACAGTGTTTATCTCATGTCTTAATAAGTATTCCGACTATTGTGTTGCCGGTGAGATGTCAGATTTCTTCATTGCTATTTTAATTTTCATGTACAAAATTGACTTCATACAGAATTTTGTAAACAAAAGGGAAATTCTACCCCGATAGTATTCGCTGAATAATAATGTCACAGGTCAGTGGCGGTTTGAGAAATTGTCATCTCTAACACTCCCTGTGAAGCTACATGTACATCTATTTTGTTTTTAAATGAAATGTTTCGTCATTCAATTCAGTATATGAGAACCAAAAGGGGTATGAAAAAAATATTTTCTTTGGGGAAAAGTAATAACTATGAAATCGTTTATATGCCAAATCGTGTAGTGATCTTTTATACGTGGTAGCACTCACTTTCTCACACTATCTCACACTGAAACTATCACTTGCATTAAAGTAAAAAACACAAGAACTGCCACAAGAATTTTTTGTCTTCAGAGTTTTCATTTTGTTTATTTTTTTCTTGAAAATTCCCAGGTTCGCTGAGAAACGACTGCTCAACAACATACTACTTAGACAAGGTCTATTGTTACCATACTAATTGAGACATAGAAAGGCAAGGCTTATAACGCATGGAGAGAGATAGTTGTGACATTAGGCCATGGGTCAAAACATGTTGTTCCAAGTACTTCCCTCCCAAATACAATCTCTATGGGAGGGAGCTATTGTGGAGTTTCATGAAATGCCAGACCAATTGGGAGCCACTTCTGGTGATATAACTATCTCTCTCTCAATTAGCTATGGTCTAAGCTTGGTAAATGAGGGCTGTTTCATGAAACTTGTTCTCATTAATAAAAACGTGGCATTTGATTGGCTAAGAACAAATTTGTCATAGAATTGACAAGAATAGCATGTATTACCATTCAGAATCGTCATTTGAAATTTTGACATTGATCTCAAACTGATGTGTTACGGTTGTGTTATGATAGCATTTATTGGATAACTTCACAATATTTGGTACCTTAAGTTACAACCAATGACGAAATACCTTTAACTTGCCCATAGACAAGTAGGCTTTGGGTAAATCCAGCTACCGGTATGAGCCTTTGGGAACACGTAAAAAACACAAAAAATGGCATATGGGACTTTAAACAAAAAAAGATACTATTTTTCTATTTCAAAACAAAAATCAATAGTTCGGTTTATAACGGGGAGTTTGCAGGGGAAATACTTGACTCTGTAAATACCCAACTTTATTTCAATTTACTCGTATATTTACTAATCGTATAATGCCAAAATCTGATGGGGGAAATAAAAGCTTCATGTTACTAACTTTCCATGAGTTTTGAATTTTGATGGGTTGCAGCCATCCAATTACATGTATGGTTTAATTCCTCATTAACAGAAACTCAAAAGTAATACACTTAATATGAACTGTCATTCAAAAGTCTAAACCATGATTAACGTTTGCAGTTCCAATACTGGTAATTGATGACCCGTCAAAAATATTCACATGCGGTAAAGAAAAAGAGAATAAACATGGAAATACACAAATAAAATCCCGAATTGCTAATCACATTCAGATAAATAACAACCTAGCCATTGACTTGAATGTTTGTTACCAATGTAAGTTAGAATGTTTCCTTGAAACCATGTACCTGATCTAAAAGAAGCACTCTAAAATATAAACCACCTTGTCTGGTATGTTTGAGCATTTTTATTTAAAATACAAAGACAGACACTTGAACACTCCTTAGCAGTATATTTGATCAGAGAATCCAATACTGCATATTTTTACACTTTACAACATTTGTACAAAAATATTTTCTCCCTCTGATCGCTTCGTCTTCATTTGCATTATGCTGCTGTTGGACTTTCACCCCAGCATGCATTAAACACTATGCAACTGTGTAGCTGCCATTGCTGCAGGATAACACGTACCAATCTGTATCACAAAAATGGCCTTGCGTGGCTAGGCTGGGCTTTACATGAAAGTGTGCTTGCAACATGAAAATATCAACAATAAAAACAAAACGTGATCTTCTGCTTTCTCCTGTTATTAAACAGTAATAGCCTTTTAGTCCAGGGGAAATGGGCAGCACAGCAATCATGTTGTGAAGAGAAAGTGACTTGCATACTTCTTTGAAATGAAACTTGGGAACAGGAGTCTTTGTTACCTTCTGCAGCATTTAATCTACACACACACACACACACAACTATAGAAGCCTTTCTTTCATTTTCCCTTTCCTTTCCCAAGTTTTTCCTGACACAACCCACCAAGGTTCCTTGTATTATCTGCCATTAAAGTCTTATATCTATAAGGATAGCAAAGTATTTCATACACTTAAGACTCGATCAGCTATGGCACCACAAAACCACAACGTTGTTTCATTTAAAAAAAATTAAAGACACATCACTTTCCCAGAGAAAACACAGATATTTTGAATTTACCAGCAAAATTAGGATTGTTTTTTCTCACCAACATTTTATTTTATCTCACCGTAACCGAGAGAATACGATAGGCTTACATGTATATTTGCAAAATACAAGTGATTCTTGTGAATGATGGTCCAATTGTAACTTGCAAAGGGCAGACATGAAGTTGGTACAATGTCATGTTCCTGATAAAACCCACAAAACAATGACTTGAACTGGATGAATAGTGTACATTACATCATGTTTTTTTGTTTTTTTGTTAGCTGGAATGATTAATTTTTGTTCATACAAAAAGGGAGAACAAAGAAGAAACTTTATTATCTGGTGTATGTTTGTTAAAAATTCCATTTTCTGTTCAGGTTAATAGCTGGTCACTTAAATATGTATTCTTGTTCTTAAGTTACTATAATTATTATATAAATATTGATATTAAAGCTGGACCTTGAACTCTGAATTAGTTTTCCTTCAAGTTTTGATATGAAGCCATTATCCCCCTCTATGCTCGTTAATCCATAATCAGTAATGTATCTCATACAGTTATAATGGGGTTATATATTTTGGTGACTGGTCCCCTGTCATGAATTTTCGACATACAAGCGCCTCAGGGAATATTTTAGTGCTTGCCAGCAGCATCAGAAAGTATGATTGATATATTTTTTAATGACGGAATTGAAAAGTAGCACTCAATGCCCTTACCTGCAACGAAAAAATCACAGTCATGAATAAATTATAAGCAAGGTATTTATAAACAAATAAATCTAAAAATGTTAATACAAATTTATTACAGTTCCTGTAAGTTTCCTAGCAACAAACCCACAGTCTAGAATCTAGCAGAAAAAAACATAAGTTTTTAGAGACGAATCTATCTATGCTACAGTGTAGAAAGATGGAAAGAACTTTAAAAAAAAAGAGGAAAATACATTAAAAGACATTCATTCAAACAAATAACCCTACAATAACGTTATATTCCCACATCCTTTCTCTTCTCATTATTCATTTTTATTATGTGTAAGAACAGTTCCATTTCAGTAGACACAACGTGCAATGGTATGAAAGTCATACATATGCTGGGTTTGAGTTCACACCAGTCAAAACCAGTTCAAACCAGATCAAACCAGATCAAAGCAGCTTAAACCAATTCACACCAGTGATTTACTGACATCTAGAATTAGCTTCCTTTAGAGTTTATGGGTCCCAGCAAACAAGTTCTTTTCATCAACAAGTTTTTTAAAATCTATCTTGCAGTTCCATTTCTGTATATATGTGCAATGATTGAGTTCACACTAGTCCAAACCAGATTGCAGTAGCTTCAACCAATTGAAACCAGTAACTTATTTAGATCTTGTATGGGCTCCTATTACTCCCATTCTTTTTATCCACAAGTTATTTTCAAATCCATCTCACAGTTCCATTTCAGTAGACACGATGTGCAATGATATGGGAGTAATACAATTGCTGGGTTGGAGTTCACAATGGTTTACAATAAACCAGTTCAAACCAGTTCAAACCAGTTCAAACCAGCACAAACCAATTCACACCAGTGACCTATTCAGATCTTTTATTGGCTCCCATTAGAGTTCTTTTTATCCACCAGTCTTTAAAAAAAATCCATCTCACAGTTCTATTTCAGTAGACACGATGTGCAATGATATGGGATCAAGTATTACACTGTAAATACAATTTCTGAGTTTAAGTTCATACTGGTTTTAACCAGTTCAAACCAGCATGAACCGATTCACACTAGTGACTTATTCAGATCTTGTTTTGGCTCCCATTAGATTGTATGTGTTCCAGCAAACAAGTTCTTTTTATCCACCAGTTTAAACAAAAAAATCCATCTCACAGTTCCATTTCAGTAGACACGATGTGCAATGATATGAGAGTATTAAATACAATTGCTGGGTTAGAGTTCACACTGGTTTAAACCAGTTCAAACCAGCATAAACCAATTCACACCAATGACTTATTCAGATCTAGTATCAGCTCCCATTGGATTTTACGTGATCCAGCAAACAAGTTCTTTTCATCCTCAAGAGTTAGTTTTTTTCTTCAATCCATCTCCTTAACCCTCCTCCCACACTGCATATCACACTTTCGACTTATTATACACTTTACACCTTGATTGCACTCCTAAAACTCTCTTTATAGATATTCAATACTGGTTATCCTCTTCGATTTAAAATAATTTCAAAAGTTCTAAACCAAATGCAATTTTCAGCTCATTCCTTTGTTGGATTCTCCAGTACATGTATATGTCCATCTGCTACATTACAGGGGTTTTTATCCATAAAACCGTATGCTCTTTGTCATCACTTTTGGGTTAGTCTCCATCACACCATACATCAAATTCACGACACTTTAGATCTTACTGGCATAAGCAGACAAATATTCCCAGAACGATGTTTTTCCCTATGACACAAAAAACACACAGCACTCGATTTGGCCTACGTTGGGGATGTGGCTCACATCAACTCCTCTTTATCCAGACTCTTTACTTCTCACTCCATTATCTGTTACAGATGTAATATCACCCTAAGAGAGGGAGAAATAGAGTTTTAGAGAGAGAGAGAGAGAGTGAGATAGACAGAGAGTAACAGAGAGGGAGACAGACAAAAAGAAACAAAATAAAAGACAGAGAGACACTTAAACACAAGAAGTAGGGCAGATTGGAGAACAAGCTAGAAACAACAACCTACAGCTCAAGATAAGGTAATGTAAAGGGACATTTGAACAGAGACTAAATCAAAGAGCAGAGACCACAGAAAGGTGTAAAAAAGTTTTTCATAAAAAACAGATGGACACTTTAGTAGATTAGGAGAAAGAGAAAAGAGATATAGCACAAAATGGGAAGAGAGAGAGAGAAAGAAAGTTGTTTCCATGTGAGGCCATTTCCCTGCATCTCCGTAACCCGAAACATACTGTCGCAAAAGGAATTGAAACATTCCCAAGATTGCTTTTTATCCTGCCACAGTAAATGAAGCTATAGAGCTCTTCCAGGATGAAAGTATTCCATACGTCACAGCTCGACATCACTAAGGCTGAATCACTTTTCAATGTCTCCTGGACGCGATCCAATTTGCTTCTGTACAGATCCAATGCCTTGACACACACCACTCCTATCGCTTTCACTAAGAATCCTCGTAAAATCCAACAACTTGAAGGTTTTACAATTCCACATCAATGTTTCTCTCCTATACACCCACAAAGCATTGGAATCCCTCTCCAGGTTTTTCTACTCGTTGATATCCGCTAGAATCAAATCCAGCCCAGAGGATGTCCATAATGAATATTTGAGTCTTTAGTTCTTTTTCAGTCTCGGGCTCCTGTCAAACTTCTGTGCTGCCGTCGGTATCTGCAAAAGGAAAGTACAAATCAGTCAAAATTAAAAACGATATCACATCTAAAGGTTGCCTCAGAATAAAATGCAATGAAATAATCTCAATGACATGAAAATGAAGAATTTGAATGTTTAAGAATGTGTTGGGACTGAAGGAGGTCTAATTATCTCTTCAAGAAACTGACAAGATATTACTCCATGTCATGTAATCTATATTCATGGAAGATCATGTATATCGATGAAACAAATGTGTTTAAGTTAACACACCACTCTTGTAACTTCATTTATGACAACTGCCTTAAAATGTGCTGGCCAAAAGAATTAACCACTTACCTATAGAAAATAATGTGAATTCCCATGTTACATGAGAGTTGGTAACAATATCATAATAATACTACTGGATATTTGTTATAGTGTACATAGCCACTACCCAAGGAGCTCAAGGTTCACCAATAATATTACCCTGGCTCTGCTAGGCTACCATTTTCAGTGCTACCAGGACCCATTTCAAACCTGGTTGGAGGGTGGCTAATGTAGATGATTGCCTTGCCAAAGGACATTAGTGCCAGGGCAGGACCCCAACTTCAAACCATGTAATAAACAGTCCGAGGATGTATCCACTTATCCACAACACCTCTACAGATGTGAAGGAACGGAGGAATACCACTTACCTGACGATTCATCGGGACCCCAGACCCGGATGGTGGTGTCGTCTGAGACGGAGACGAGCATATTAGGAAGAATAGGATTCCAGGCTACACAGTTCACCGTCCTGGTGTGCCCTTGCAATACTGCTATCGGTAACTCTTTCTTGGTGTGCCATACATATACATTATTATCTGAAATTGAGAAGAATACACAAATGATACACATATTGCTATGGTATTTTGTATAACATAATATATGAACCAACGAATTCGGATTTTTCCTAGAGTAATGTGATATTTCACAGAGGCCCGCTGATTTGAGGTTAAAATATACTAGAACATGGACATATAACATCAAAGAGAGGACGGAAAAGTTGTTCTACCAGCTAACTAGAACAGGTGAAGACAAGAAGTTACGGAGAGCCTGTGTTTCGAGGTCCTTATCATTAGGGACTTTTAGATTCGCACGAAGACAATGGGGATTGCTACGGTCGACGTCCTTTTAATATACTGACTTGATTGGACGTCTCACGTATCAGTCCACGCAAATCTAAAAGTCCCTAATGTTGCCCAACGACCTCCAAGCTATGGGGCATAGATAGATAGATTGATATATTTGATCCTGCAATACTGCATTATGTACACAGTTTTCACCTAGAAATGGCAGATATTCTAGGAAACAAATGCAGGATATGTATCTTTTGTCGTTGCTATTGTTGCCACAACAATGTAGTATTTACATGTTACACTTATTGTCTAAATGATAGAGTACATACAGTCAACAACTAAATAACTCATCCCCTTGTACATTTGATTTTTTTTTTTTTTTTTGTAACTCAAGGATGAAAAGTGGACTTGCTGAATTTGGGCCTTTGTTGAATACCTTTAGATGAGTGTAAGCTTTCATGTGTCTCACTCTCAAGAAATGCAAATGGACACAAATCAATTTTTCACGTACTTGAAAAATTATAAAACTTGCTAAGGGTATGACCTCGTTTAATGACCTCAATATTTTAAAGTGACTATCGCCTCATTTCTTTGGTAACAAATTAATTTGCTTGCTGTATTTGCTATTTTTGCTTGTTTCACGTTGTATATCATCTTATGTCAAGGCCTTCTTGCCCACCTATTATTACTGTTACGTCCTCTACCATTACAACCACTTCAACCAATGTGAAATGTCAAACAAATAAACTTCAAAACTTGAAACTTGAAACTGTACAAGGCAACCATGTATGACTACGTGACCCACCTTCACTACCATTTGCTACAAACTTCTCATCCACCCCTCCGAAGCACCAAATGTGAAATGTGAAACAAATAAACTTCAAAACTTGAAACTTGAAACTGTACAAGGCAACCATGTATGACTACGTGACCCACCTTCACTACCACTCGCTACAAACTTCTCATCCACCCCTCCGAAGCACCAAATGTGAAATGTGAAACAAATAAACTTCAAAACTTGAAACTTGAAACTGTACAAGGCAACCATGTATGACTACGTGACCCACCTTCACTACCACTCGCTACAAACTTCTCATCCACCCCTCCGAAGCACCAAATGTGAAATGTGAAACAAATAAACTTCAAAACTTGAAACTTGAAACTGTACAAGGCAACCATGTATGACTACGTGACCCACCTTCACTACCACTCGCTACAAACTTCTCATCCACCCCTCCGAAGCACCAAATGTGAAATGTGAAACAAATAAACTTCAAAACTTGAAACTTGAAACTGTACAAGGCAACCATGTATGACTACGTGACCCACCTTCACTACCACTCGCTACAAACTTCTCATCCACCCCTCCGAAGCACCAAATGTGAAATGTGAAACAAATAAACTTCAAAACTTGAAACTTGAAACTGTACAAGGCAACCATGTATGACTACGTGACCCACCTTCACTACCACTCGCTACAAACTTCTCATCCACCCCTCCGAAGCACCAAATGTGAAATGTGAAACAAATAAACTTCAAAACTTGAAACTTGAAACTGTACAAGGCAACCATGTATGACTACGTGACCCACCTTCACTACCACTCGCTACAAACTTCTCATCCACCCCTCCGAAGCACCAAATGTGAAATGTGAAACAAATAAACTTCAAAACTTGAAACTTGAAACTGTACAAGGCAACCATGTATGACTACGTGACCCACCTTCACTACCACTCGCTACAAACTTCTCATCCACCCCTCCGAAGCACCAAATGTGAAATGTGAAACAAATAAACTTCAAAACTTGAAACTTGAAACTGTACAAGGCAACCATGTATGACTACGTGACCCACCTTCACTACCACTCGCTACAAACTTCTCATCCACCCCTCCGAAGCACCAAATGTGAAATGTGAAACAAATAAACTTCAAAACTTGAAACTTGAAACTGTACAAGGCAACCATGTATGACTACGTGACCCACCTTCACTACCACTCGCTACAAACTTCTCATCCACCCCTCCGAAGCACCAAATGTGAAATGTGAAACAAATAAACTTCAAAACTTGAAACTTGAAACTGTACAAGGCAACCATGTATGACTACGTGACCCACCTTCACTACCACTCGCTACAAACTTCTCATCCACCCCTCCGAAGCACCAAATGTGAAATGTGAAACAAATAAACTTCAAAACTTGAAACTTGAAACTGTACAAGGCAACCATGTATGACTACGTGACCCACCTTCACTACCACTCGCTACAAACTTCTCATCCACCCCTCCGAAGCACCAAATGTGAAATGTGAAACAAATAAACTTCAAAACTTGAAACTTGAAACTGTACAAGGCAACCATGTATGACTACGTGACCCACCTTCACTACCACTCGCTACAAACTTCTCATCCACCCCTCCGAAGCACCAAATGTGAAATGTGAAACAAATAAACTTCAAAACTTGAAACTTGAAACTGTACAAGGCAACCATGTATGACTACGTGACCCACCTTCACTACCACTCGCTACAAACTTCTCATCCACCCCTCCGAAGCACCAAATGTGAAATGTGAAACAAATAAACTTCAAAACTTGAAACTTGAAACTGTACAAGGCAACCATGTATGACTACGTGACCCACCTTCACTACCACTCGCTACAAACTTCTCATCCACCCCTCCGAAGCACCAAATGTGAAATGTGAAACAAATAAACTTCAAAACTTGAAACTTGAAACTGTACAAGGCAACCATGTATGACTACGTGACCCACCTTCACTACCACTCGCTACAAACTTCTCATCCACCCCTCCGAAGCACCAAATGTGAAATGTGAAACAAATAAACTTCAAAACTTGAAACTTGAAACTGTACAAGGCAACCATGTATGACTACGTGACCCACCTTCACTACNGTATGAAAGACCTATGGATATATGGGGGTCATCTAGTACAAGTGCTATATCCGAAGTGGCTTATTAACCAAAACGTTATCAAAGTGAAATGCATTGAATCTGAAAGGTCGAACATGATAACACTGTGGTTTCCTCAATACCACAACACTTGAAGGCCTTATAACGACCCCATAAAGGCCTGAAGATCACACACAATTTCCTCTGGCTGGCTGGCTTATCTTGTTATGATAATAAACAGAACTAATAGAGGAACCATGATCAGGGCAATGTATATTTTAGGCCTATTTACATTGCAGAAAAATAATGTGGAAACCATCTTTTTTTTAAACCACCATTTAAACTACTGGAATCTAACTGAAATCTAAAATGTCAGTGTTTGCTTATTCTGTTTTTGGGGGTGCCCTTTGCCCCACTCGTTGTTGCTCTTCATGTGTTAGCATGACAGTGTGGAGGGACTTAAGCAAAATACAGAATGATTCACAGACATTTTGAGAGCAAGCATTTGCACTGCACAACCTGATGGAATTGTATCTACAATGCAATTCTTCCCATGTCAGAGAGCAGACAATATTTGAACAATAAGTGGTGAAGAATTCCAGGCAATGTGGAACCAATGAGCATTACCTCATATCCCTGCCCACCAAATGTTCCTTAGTGACGTTTGTGCGTACCTTACCTGCGCAGGACCAGCTGTCTAAACCATGTTCAACACCTGGACCTGGGACCCATTTCACAAAGCTTTTTTTCAATGACAAATAACAAAATTCAGTGACAAATCTGCTAATGACCAATCAGAAGCAAGGATTTCTCTGGCCGGCACTGACAACAAGATTTGTGAAATGGGGCACTGGAGGCATTTTGCATGTGAACACATAACCAGCTTGCCCTGAGCAGCTAAGGTGAGCACAAACATTACTGTGGAACACCCAAGTGGTTGACTTACACACTGGTAGAACTGCCCTCTCGTCCCTCCTGTCACAAACCTCCTACAGTCAGAGTTCCACGAGGCACTTGTCAGGCAGTCTTCGGGCGATTGGCTCATCTTTGTTTTTACTTCCCCCGTCTATTGCAAACGGAAATACACAATAAAAAAATATGGTATAAAGAATCAAATTGGGAAATACAGATCAAGTAATTGTCTTTAATAATAAACAACTTGAGCACAAAATGTGATCTTCTTCTGTGCGCTCAATGTGATATGGAAGCAACAAGTAATTCACTTAAATGCATTTAAAATTGCAAATAAGATATAACACTTTCAATGTAACAAAAATAAAATAAAATGGCCATATGATAGCACAACAAAATGTTTACAATGTTGTAGTAATATTGTTTACATCCTGTCTCATCCATACTCACGATGACAATATTGAAGTAGAAGATAAGAATAATGATGATGATGATAGTTGCATGGATCACAACCAATGTTGATGACCTTTCTGAACATTTCATACAATAAATAAGCTTGTTCCTACCTCTGCGTTCCAGACCCACAGTTCCGATGAATCTTCAGGTCCGCAAACAATTAGGTATCGACTATCTGGACTCCAAGCTAAGAAAGACACACCAAACGCATGGCCCTCTAATGTCTTTTTCTTCTTGATTTCTAATGTTTCCTGGAAAAACAACAAAGAAAATACACAGAATGTAATACTTTAAAGCCCCATTGCACTACCTATAGCTACTTGCGCCCTCTATACAGCTAACAATGCCTAAGCGGTACCTGTTGATACCCATGATGCCCTTCTCCTTAGATAACCACCTGCCAGTGATCTTGCAGGGAGGTCTAATCCCTCCTGGCCAAACTGGTGCAGAGGAGTTGTAAATAAGTTCAGATACAGAATGAGTAGGCGCAGTGGTAGAGTGGCAGTGGTTAAGTGCTAGTGCCCTTTGGAAAGGGACTATTCTGCATCACCCAGTACCTTGGAGAGGGACTTTTTGATGTGTACCAACAAGCATTTACATTGCTTTCTTAGCAGTCAGGTAAAACAAACAAACAAACATTACTTGACTCTTTAGGTGAGCAATTTATTTACGGTACTCAATGCCTTTTATTACCAATCTACTTGTTGAAATGCATGCATGATGTATCAGGTATGCTACTCTTATACTTCATTGCTGGGTTATTTCATTTAAATCCAAGTAAGGCCTATGGCACCTGCAACTTCAGTCCCATTTTATGGACTTGTCCATGCATGTATGCTCTCAATCATCCTTGTAGTAGGTAAATAATGTTAAATGTTATATACAAGTCAACTGGACCATGTTTTAACTTACAACGTTTCACATCGTCGACCCAGTCAGGGTCAACAACCATTTGCCACTAAAGACCAGTCGGCCTAATGAAGCGTCCCAAAGTGGACGTGAAACAAAGCAAGTCCAGTTGACTTTTCTATGATATCTAACGTTATTCATCACATGGACTGTTCAACTGAAGAATGTCTTTTTCAGTGGCACTAGTGCAAATACTCAGGACTCAAACCAATGTCACACTGTTTCCGACATCGTCACTCTATATGAGCCATAACGCTTCTTCCAAAGTATAATGATGGCAGTTACCGTTTTTGCTGAACGAGTAGTTAAAGAATTTAAGTTTGAATACCTTGATGACGTCCCATATAATGACTGTCATATCCTTGGACCCTGTTGCTAGCTTGGTGCCGTCCGGTGAGAACTTGCAGTACCAGACCTCGTCACAGTGATCGTGAAGTACCTGATGGGTCTTGGAGGGAAACTGATTTCTGTAAGGGGGGGGGGGGGCAAAACATAAATTACATGTATGATGAGAGACACCTAGTTGACAAAATATTAAGAATATCTATATGTTGGCCGTCATATCCTTAGACTGTGTGGCTAGCTTGGTACCGTCAAGTGAGAAGTTATAGTACCAGACCTGGGGGGTGTTTCACAAAGATCTTAAGTTGAACTTATCTCTATTTAAAGTTGGACTTAACAATTATGGAAAGCCGTTAGCATCCCTGAATATATTTGCAAAAGTTATTTTAAAAGGCATAAAATGTTGATTCAAATCATTCATATTTTCTTTTATCATGGAAGATTTCATGTTCTTGATGTCAAATTTATGAAAAGTCTAAAATACTTAAATTTTCGTTTTTGAATATGTTTCATTATAAGGCTTCAAATGGCTCTCCATAATATTTAAGTCCAACTTAGATTTAAGTTCGACTTAGAATCTTTCTAAAACACCGCCCTTGTCACACAGATCATGATAGATGATGAGATGAAATATGACGGAATAATAAGAACATCCTATGTAATGATTGTCAAATCCTTAGACCATGATGCAAGAGCTGAGGTACAAGCATTTAGGAGAGCAGACAAGAAAGTGAGCATAGTAGAACATCCAGGAATGAGTATAGGTAAGAGGGTCATTGGGAGGAGAAAGGTTAGAGAGGGAGAGACCTAGAAAGAGAGAGAGAGAGGAAGAAGAGAGGGTGTAGGGATAAAGAGAGAGGGAGAAGGTAGGGACGAAGAGAGAAAGAGAGACAGAGAGAGACAGAGAGAGAGGAAGAAGAGAGGGATGGAGGGATAAAGAGAGAGGGAGGAAGGGAGGGATAAAGAGAGAGGGAGGAAGGGAGGGATAAAGAGAGAAAGACAGAGAGAGAAATATAAACTTTTTTTGCATCTCCAACTTTAAGGAAGGACAGTAAATATTTTCATTTTCTTTTTTGAAAGTGGAAGTACTTCTTTCCACACAATATGTGTGTCTCAGACTCACAGTATCTTTGAAAGGTCAATATCTTGACCCTCAAAGGTGTTGAAGGAAGACCCAGCTGATACTGATATAATATTCAAGAGGAGCTCTTCCTATGCCAATGCTCTAACCTAAACTAGTAAAGCCCTTGTAAAGCCCTTGTGAACACGAATGTCATGGAGAATCTTAAAATGCACTTACATGTATGGTAACGCATTAGCCACCTGGCTCAGTGTTATAAATATTGCATTTTTAATGTGCTCTATAGACATAAATATTACACATGTGATCATAAAGTAAAGACATATTCTTGAGGGATTTGTCCACTAGCCAAGTGTTGTCGAAGGGACACCTTGTTATCTGCAGTTCATTGACCTTACCGAAAAATGATCAACCAATCGCTATTCATATTGCTGGAACTACATGTGTGCAGCTCTACTTTTTCAACACTTTCTCCCATCCCTTTAAAATATTTAAGACAACCCAGTTAACCCACTCACGACATGTTCCAAGATATCTTTGGTAGGGGTCCTCATGAAAAAATCATGCTCTACAAATAAGTTGGGTTATGATCACAGCGCATAGCATTTAGTGCACAGTAGGTTGGTTTTAATAGCAGTCTAGCCCAATCGCGTAATAACTTACCTATTACACACATGATCAAAGAGTAAAGACATATTCTGGAGGGATTCTTCCCCTAGTCTGGTGTTTTGGAAGGGACACCTTGTCTTCTGCAGGTCAACGGCTTGACCCAGTAAGGTGTAGAGACGGCGGGGAGGTAGCATCACAGATGCAGGCAAGAAGGCTGTTGGGGAAAGATCGATAGAGATGGAGAAGAAAAAGAGAGATTTAATATTTCTGTGCCATGTTACAAGCTACAAGAGTTATTTATCTTTGGCGAGGCATTAATCTACATTTGACACTTCATACCTAGGAAAAAAATGGGGACCTGGTAAGATGATGAAAGCCTTAGTGATTGTAATTGCCATATTATCTCAAAGTGACCATATGGTAGGAATACTCCCCAGGAAGTGGAGATTGTGCACAGCGGGCGTGAGTGGATCCGTTGACCATGGTAATAATATAGAGATGGTATTTCATATTAAGCGCTATATAAATCCAGATTATTATTATTATCCTTACTAATGTACGTAAGATAACACTTCATACAAGATGCCTCGCTAATATTTTCTCAATGTCAACGACAGAACAGGCAAATTTCAGAGGACAAACCAGATCATGTATTGCACATGTAATCTAATAACATATCTTGATCACAGACATGAGGGAACCAGGAGAATGTACATATTGTACCCAAAAACAAAAACAAAAACAAGAAACACAGGTATATTTGATTTATTACTAACTGTCAAACACTATTGCATCAATTTTAGATTCCCACTTTTAAAAGATCGTGAAAGTTGAGAAAAAAACATACACTTTCAATGTCAATCTTTGAGGAGTTCTGATAAAATTACAACATCGCAAACACCCTATGCCTTCAACTTCAACATCGTCTTTGCATATGCCGTAATAACATCAGGGGGGTGTTTCACCAAGATCCTAAGTAGAACTTTACTCTAAGTTGGACTTAAAAATAACGAAAGCCATTTGTAGCCTTAAAATAAAATATATTCATAAGCAAAAATTCAAGTATTTCAGACTTTTCCAAAATTCCACATCAAGAATATTATATATCACATGATAATAAAAAAATATGAATGATTTGAATCAACATGTGATGCCTTTTAAAATAACTTTTACAAATATTTTCAAAGATGCCAATGGCTCTCCATGATTTGTTAGTCCAACTTAGAGATAAGTTCAACTTAGGATCTTGGTGAAACACCCCCTGATGTTATTACGGCATATGCAAAGACGATGTTGAAGTTGAAGGCATAGGGTGTTTGCGAGGTTGTAATTTTATCAGAACTCCTCAAAGATTAACATTGAAAGTGTATGTTTTTTCTCAACTTTCACTATCTTTTAAAAGTGGGAATCTAAAATTGATCTGACTGATTATAACCATGCTTATATGTTAGGAGAAAAAATTCCTTTTCGTGTATGTTTGTAGGTCAAGTTGGATCCCGTGCAAGTATTTTCTTCTTGATAAACAGCAGGTCTTGGTGTACTCACATTGAAGCTGTTCCATGAGTTTGCCTCTGGATTCTGGCCCTTTGCCAGCCCAGCTGGCTTTCTCTCTCAGCTCCTCTTTGTTGGCGCACATTAAGAACCTATAAAACAAAACAAATTATAGTAGGTTATTAAAGGGTATGATACCAAACACCTAAAAGAATAAAAATGTGTACATGTATCAAAACCTCCATAAACTTCACTGTCATTCTGTGGGGTTAACGGATAAGGAGAATGAAGAAAATATGAATAACATAAAACAGCGCAGATGGAACCCAATTGGGACTTGGGTTCTGTGGGAACCTTATTTTTAAAAGTGAATGCATACAGGTGCATTGAGTAATCTACTCATCTACAATCTACAAAAAGAGCATTTAAGTGAAGAAAATCTCTTTACAGAAGAAAAGTTAGTTCATCACTGACTCTTTCATTTAACTACCTTTTCATATCATTCTATGTATCAGGCCAGAGTGAGTATAAAATCAGTGGTCAAATACATTTGTTTACCTTGATATTGCTTAGAACATAATTAATAATTCAATATTCCTACAGATATTATATTTCATATGGAAGAGGTAGCATCATTTTAATGACTGCCATGGTTGTTGATAGATGCGCAAGTCACAAATACTATATAGATAGGTGACTGTTTCAGCTTCACAAATGTACATGTACAGGGTGTACGTAGAAAACAGCAACTAATTTGTCCATCACATTGGTCAGAGAAAAGACAACATACTACTCATGTTCTTTAATTGCCTGCTGGAGTAGTTATCATTTTTCATGTCATTTTTCGATGATGCTGTTATGGCACACAATAACATAACAGCTGTAACTTCACTTCCTCTTTCCACTGAATCATGAAAATGCGTACATTTTGTCAACAGAGTATACATGTACTGGGACTTGTATACCTAGATATAACTGTCCATGTGATAACCACCATGTATGAAATCTGCAATGAAGTCTCACTGGACCGTTTTTTAAATGCTCAAATCTGGTCAAAGATGAAGGAAATTGCAAACCCTTTCTTCCTTTCTGCCAATTTTCTAGAGTTAATTGGAACGACAATAAAAGAGCATTGGCATCCAGCTAGACCCCAAAACTGAGGGGGACAAAGTTTCTTCAGAATTTTAATACCCACCAGCTCCCCCCACTGCCATCCCCTTGCAAGTATTTGAATTTTTTTTTTACGTCAATTCACATCATTAGGAATGACATTTTCAGAGGATTTCCCATTTTGGAAAAAAGAATATAACAGACATTTCAATAAAATCCACACTTTCTATCAACCATTCATCAAATTTGTTTTGTGACAAACCTATATAAAATTTAATATTTGATAAATGTCATCCCGGAATGCTTGTAATTGACCTTTACATTTGGTATAAAACCTTCTATTAAAAAACTGACCTAGTTTTTCAGACAGGAAATTTAGTGTCTTATGGTCAGTGGTCAGTTATCCTAGAATATTATGATATTCGATTTCTCACCCGCTAAGTACATGGACCCGATCTGTGTTGTATTTAAGTGGAGTGAGTTCCTTGCGGAGGCAGTCCAATGCTTCGATGATGGACCCGTCCTCAAGAAGCTCCAGAAACTTCTGCTCCAAGATCAAGAACCTCATCTTCTGCATGGAAGAAGACACAGTGGAAAATGAAAAATGTCAATGTTATTATAATACAAGCACATACAAGGGTGCAAAGAGGGACAGACCTCTGGAAAGCTCCAGGAATTTCTGCTCCAAGATCAAGAATTTCATCTTCTGCACAGAAGGATAGAGCTCTAGAAAGCTCAAGGAAAACCCAAAATGAGTTAAAGTAAACAAGCATTGAAATATACAGGATGATCGCTACAGGATAATTAGCAATTTACGAAAGACCTCATGAACTCTCCAACAGCATAGGACAGGGTCTTGTATGTGGCTTCCAGCATGCATAGATGACTGAAGCTTCTCGGTCACTGAACTGAGTACTGTGAACCAAGATGAACAGTATTGATCTTTGGGAATGTCCAAAAAAAGAGCCCCTACATGTAAGATTTCAAAATTGATATTTAAAAAGCATAAGAATTGTATGTTTTCAGATATTATTTAAAAAGTCAGTTGAAATACTATTTTCAATAAATGCAAGGAGTTTGTTCCATACATGTAGGCGTGAGGCAATGGATTGACAGGATTTGAAGCCAGTCTGTTTGGGGGATTTGGGAATGTTCCAAATCAAGTTTGAGGGAAAACGTAGTCAATCTACAACCCATTATTCAGTACGCTGTGTTGCAATAATCGATCAGGTTTCTCCAGCAACATTTATATTGTGATTTCTGATCCATCAAAATACATTTTTCTCAAAAAGAGGTTGTCAGGATTACCTTATCACCCTGCGGGCATTCCATTAGCGACTTCAACTCCCCCAGATCCTCATCAGCCTGTAAGACAAAAAAATGAAGAGATAAATTAAATAAGTAAATCATTTTAATACAATTTCAAGCACAAAATGATGTGTCCTTCAAGAACAAACATTGGATATAAGAATATTGTAATGATTTTTTCATAACACAATCAAAAGCAAGGAAATTTGAAAATGATTTCAAGTCTCATTTCATATGTTCAATTTATTTTTTCACTTACGATGAAAAGACAAGTCACTCGGTCCAACAACAAAATATTAATAGAGAACGGGGGAATATTTAAAAAAAGGCCCAAGTTTGCTAACAAATACTCTAATCCTGGCTTCCTTAGTTCAAACACCTTTCCATGAACAAACACTAGTGAAATGTACAATGATACAGAAAAGAATTAATTTAAATGAATTTCAAGCAGGTTTCCTGATAACTACCAAAAGAAAAGAGAGAAACAAAGAGATAAACAAACAAACAAACAAACAAAAAATCACAAAGTATCTTATGTAACTTCTTGGTTTCTCTAATCATCTTTATTGTCCTTTTTGCTTGCTAGCAGAATTTTTTTTCTTCTTATAAAATACCATTTGTGTTTTCAAGATTCTCAAAACATGCAACACTATGTCATTGTCCTTTTGCTTGCTAGCAGAACTTTTTTTTTTCTTATAAAATACCATTTGTGTTTTCAAGATTCTCAAAACATGCAACACTATGTAATTGTCCTTTTGCTTGCTAGCAAAACTTTTTTTTTTTATTATAAAATACGATTTGTGTTTTCAAGATTCTCAAAACATGCAACACATCAATGCTTCAACACATCACACATATCGCTCTCTCTAATTTCATTGCTGATTACACATTCCCCACTCGTACATCTCAAGGCAATTTTTCCCCCCTATTGATGTGAACCATGATGTGAACCATGAAGTGATACAATCAGGATCCAGGAATATAGGGCCTGTCATCATCAGCTCGAGTTTGCCAAATAAACCGCAATTGAAGGTGACGATTTGTGCTTGTGAACTTCTCACAAATAGTAGTAACAATGTTGTTTTTAAAACTAAAGATGACAGACAAATTATCCTTAAAGTTCAAACAGAAATCTGAACATTGACAGCCACCAGTAGTTTGGTCCTAGTTTCTGAGTGGTCAGTTGACAGTAACACCTTGTGTATGATTGAGCTGGGAAACATTATTATTCACATGGCGGTGCTTATCCGGGCACGGGTGAGCTTGGTCGGCCAGCACATGTAGTGCAAGGTGAAGAAGAAAAAAATGTGCAAAAAAAAAAATGGCGGCTGTGTATTTGAGTACTTGTTGGAGCCTTATTAACATGTAATAATTGTTCAAATCTGAATCAGTCACTACAAAACTAAATCGGAAGGCTGCTTGGAGGCCTACAGGTACAATTTCAGAAGTACGGTACCCAGAGAATGATCCCTTGATCATGTCCTTAAGTGTTGATCAGCCTGCACTATTCTAATTCAAATGACAAGGATTTGTGCCACTGTAATAATCTACTTCAGGTTGATTTGTATTCATTAAATCAGACTGGATGTGAAGTTTGTATACACTGTAGGTGAAACGTCAGCTTAAATTGAAATTACATTTGATCTTTTATTACCACCATCAAAAGTGCAAGGTGGATTCAAACACATGTACATGTATACAGACGTACTGTATACCCAGGGCAAAAATGTCAATATCTATAGAGAATGAACCTTCATGTGATGTCCTTTCGAGTGTTGGTTTAATAACCTAATTCAAATGATTAAGGTTCGTGCCTATGCAATTTTATCTTATGCAGGGTACATGTAATTGGTATTCAGATCATTAGGCTTGTGTTCGCTGCGGGTTGAATGTCTGCTCACATACATGTAATTACACTTTAATAAAAACCATTTACATGTAAAGTGCAAGTAGAATTCACACTTCAAATTTACGTCCAAGTTTAGCCAGAGAAATTTTAATCACATACAGTATGTGTAAGCGAATGTGTGTGAATATTGATTATATTATTAGTGTATATTTGTAAATGGATACACTGTAGGGGTAAAAACTACAATAATTCTTAGCCATTTGGAATGATAATGCAAAGTTGTTCTCACATCGTATATGTTCATGAATATGTACGTTTATCGATCCATCATTTGTAGATTGAATCCAAAACCTTTGTATATTTTTGGTAACTTCAAAACATTCAAACCCCAATACCAGCTTAAGTTAACAAAAAGTGCCAGACTTCTTTATTGTGTATTCCTCAATACACCATTGAGATAAATGTAAGTCTTAAATATATTACTACGCTCACTTCTCAGGAATGCAAACAATCAAATATGGAAATTCATTCATCTTCACATCAAAATATAGCTGCATTTGATTAGAGAAACAATAATTCATTTTGGTGTATCAGGCTCATTCAGATACCAATTTAGATTGTAATCCAATAAATACACACCCAGACAAATGGGCTACACTCTCAAATCATTCTGGGTTTCCAAAATTAATTTGAGAGTTTTTTTTTTCTTCTACGGGTGGGAGAAGGGTCTCTAATGATTTCAATCATTAGACTCTTTACCAGTTGTTTTCATATTTGAGATTACTTGTACTCAGATTACTTGTACTTGTTTTCACCATTTCTTCCAGACCTATTCCATTTTCCTTCTGTTCTAATCTAAGAAGGTCCTACAAGTATACCATCAAAGAAAATTGGACAATTTGGTGTACCCCTATCAGAGCTGGACTAATTTCACTTCCTATTATATCTCAATACATGTCTATAAAGATCTAATAAAAGTAATTATCTGTAAACTCCAAATGAATTTGAAAGTCAAATATTAGAATTTAGAGACCAATATTCATTTTTTGTAATGGGACTATTACTTTATATATATGCTAAATTTAATGTTATACATTAATATACATGTACAGGTTATATCTTATAAACTGTAAAATTGCTTTGCCTTAAGATCCCTATATGGATTCTTTCAAATGCAAAAATTACATATATTTAAAAAAAGCATTCTACAAGGTCAAGTCCTTTCATCTATAGATATAATTGATAACATAATGTACATGTCAAAACAAGAACAGAAACAAATCTCTTTCTCTTTTAATTATCATTAAAAAAATGGTGTAAACAAACTATAAAATTAGGCACAATTCTACCACATTCACAATATATTCACATCCTTAGAAAACAAGTGTTGCCTCCCTGTAATACGGTAAACATTCAGCAAAACTACCTCAGGCTGAAATGTGCTCACAGTAAACTTAAATCATGCCTTGATATATTCCTTATTTCAAGGGTAGGAGGGGGGAGGGGGAGGGGGCTGCAACAAACAGCATACAGTATATTTTGTGGGCTTGTCTTTGAATTCCTTTCCAGAATCACAGGGCAGTTTCTACACATTTGCTCACATACATTAACATGAAACACATCTGAAAGGTTAAGGGTCATGCGATTGCATTGTGAAAGAAATGTTGTGGAATCGATCAGAAAAGGTTGATCATCTAGCATATGTGTACCGCAAGGTTCTTGAATCATCAAAATGATAAGAAATTTGGCCAAGTCTTGGTAAAGTTACAAGCACGGTACACAGAAAGATGTACATGGGACTACGCGACACGTGCGTGACACATGCACGATATCTATCAGGTCCAAATAGATAGAATGTTTTACAAAATATATCAATTAGTAGGCGGTTTCTTGGCAAAATTTGTATCATTATGTATTAGTTAAAACATATTATTTCACATGATTGGTAACTGTAATAAGAGCTTCCATTTCATTTTTTGAGAAGGGGGCCTTTCCAAAACTGGTCTTTACCTTTAATCGTCTGAAACCAATTGGCTGTAGCGAAAACCATTAATAATTTTTATGTTTCCTTTTTTGAGCAGAAATGTCACACATGGATGCACACTCAGACTGTACTTACAACAAAGACAGAAGGGAGATTACCGTAGTTTACCTGTACTTGGAAAATCTCACCCCAAAGAATAAGTGTAGCGGTAGGTATTCTGAAAAATGAGATGTATTCCTGCCCTTTCATGTACAATATTCCCTACATAAATGTATATATTCTCTGTATGATGTAAATGTTACAATTTAACAATAAATGCTTAGTGCTTACAAGACATAACAATAGCGCGTTGAAGTAATAATGACTAGTTTGTAATATTTAATATTACCGGTATTATCGATAGTAATAACAAATTTGATGAATCATAATTTCATATTAGTCTTGGAATGAACTTTATTGAAACAATGTCTTGGCCATAAGACTACAGGTACATTGTACATGTATGTATGATAACGCTGATGATTGGAGGGTTAATAGATGTAACTAATCGACAGTGAACGGCGATGCTTTCAATCATTATGACAGGGGGGCAGGCTGGATATGAACCTAGCTAGAGAAATGGCATTAAGCCTACATGTAAATGGCATTGGCCCTGTTTGTATCTCAGAGTTCCGCAATACTGCTGATTTGGTGATGTGCAGCGGAAAGCAATTTTCCTTATCCACTGTCTATAAGAGAGAGGCAACACTGGGATGATACAGGAGTTCGGAAGATTGCAGTATTGCTCTGTTTATTCATTGGTGATATCCCCTCCTAGGCAAGAATCTAGTTGTTTGACATAACCAGTGAAATAAAAAAATATATGGGAGCAGTGAGCAATTTGGCTCTTGAAAAATAAAAGCTCTGGTAACACTAAATAAGAACTGGTAAAGAAATAATGAACATAAAATATCACTACCATCCAATTACTTTTACTCCAGTAAGTCTCAAATGAGCTACGTCCAAAAAAACATAATTGTTTACAATCAGCTGTTTTTATTGATAAGACTGCATGCCCGACTGCACAAGCTGTAATTGTTTTTGGAAAGATACCATTAGTTTCTGCCTGGCATCTGTTATAACACCTATTCTTCCGAGGCCTTATAAATAAAATAATACAAAGTAGCTTTAAAATAGCAGGGAAGCAAAATAATTGATTTTCAAAATATGGCATGCAGTGCCTTTTCATGTCTACCCCTATTAGTAGCCCATCCACAAACAAACCAGCAGCAACATTTGCGGCTGTTTTACAGACAGGTGGCAAATATGAACAGGGCAATTGACGGAGAGCTTTCATTTCATCAATATATGGGAATGGCATTTAAACCTATTGCCGAATTACTGCCCAACGGAAGCTTAATTGGGGATAAGTAAGAGATAGAGGAGAGAGGTATAGTGCTTACATAGAGAGGATACAATGAAGGTTGAAAGCAATTTAAACATGTAATGAATAGTTGATTGAGTGTATGTGCCAGTATTTTTTTTATATAGAATCTATCTCAAAATCCATTGTATTTTTTTCTTCCTCAAATTTCTTCCCAATATCCAAAGTTTAATGCAATATTCAACCATTTTAAATTCACTGCAACAGCCCCCCCCCCCCCAAAAAAAAACCCCAAAATGTATGGAAATGGTGCACTCATGCATGATTGTCCAAATCAATTTCAGTAGTTTTTTTTTTCTAATTTCCATTACTCCTAATGCAATATTCAACCACTTCAAGTTCACTGCGACAGCTACCAAAAAGATGAATTAATGAATAAAATGTAAGAGAGTGCACTCATTCATGACTGTCCAAATCAATTTGAGTAAAATTGATTGTTAATGAAGTCGTTTAATTCGTACAAATGCAACCAATCACTGAATGATTATCTCAGAATACAAGCGAGGTGAAAGAAGTAGCTGATCTTCAACATGACCCAGAAAAGTCATTCAAAAAAGCCATCAGCAACAGGCAGGGGAAATGACACATTGCAACTGGCAACAACAATAAATTACAACATGATCACCATGACAACATAGACATTATGCAGTCTCGAAGATCGATTATGTATAGAGTCATACAAGACATTTTATACTACATGTAATTCAAAATAATTAATAACCTTTTAATAATGAAACGCATGTACATTTACATGTACATGTCAGTGAAGAATAACAAAGAGGTCTACAGGTTCCCAAAATGCATGCTCAGACTTGCATTCTCTACAATGCATGATCCATCTCAAACTACACGTTGCCAATTGAATGTCTAAAGGTATGTCACACGCATGGTGGGCTGAACATGAGTGCAACGGTTGAGGCGCAGAATATGTATGTAACCTGATTCCCAACACTGGTAAATTATCGTCAGGCAGGGCAGTGCTCATGTTAATATTGTAGCAATGTAGCATTAACAAGCACTGGCTGTGACCTGAACAGCCTGTGGCTCATTGCAGATAGGTTCATATTTAATATTGAACACAATATGAATGTCATCAACATGATGTGATCATCAACATAATTTTGAATCTCATCAACATTATATGATGTGATCATCAACATAAACATAACAAAAATGTCATCAGCATCGTGTAAATGTAAACATAAATGTCATCAACATAATATAATGTGATCATCAACATGATATAATGTAATCATCAACACAATATAATGTAATCATCAACACAATATAATGTGATCATCAACATAATGCTGTGATCATCAACATAATGATGTGATCATCAACATAATAATGTGATCATCAACATAATAATGTGATCATCAACATAATATAATGTGATCATCAACACAATATACATGTAATGTGATCATTGACTTAATAAATTGGCATCAAACATAATATAAATGTGATCAATATAATATGAATATTTTTTCAATAGCATGAATGGCATCAACATAATGCAAATGTCATCAAATTTTACATGATTCTCATCGACTTAATACAGACGCCATCAACTTAATATGAATTTAATTAACATAATCTGAATGTCACAAAACATCAGTTTAATGCTTCACATGTATACTCATTTGCAGTCACAGCTCAAGCTAGGTCACATTATGACAGCATCACAGCGCCATGGGCATCAACGGTATGATGGACATGAGCACTTTATAAAAAGCCACGATTATTTATTTATATGTTTTCCACAAAAATATGATTGCATTCTACAGCATGTTGGACTTTTCGTGAAGCTACTACCGGTACATGTAGGATTGGGAAAATAAATGGTAAACAACCATATAAAAAACAAAGAAAAACTTAAAGCCTTTGTATGTGAAGCCATGTTACCTTCCATTTACCATGCACTGTCTTGGAAAAGACTCTAGAGAAAAATTACAATTGGTTATTTGTAAAGGCTTAGATACATACACTAAAGCTCTTCTTGTCCTAGAAAAAAATGGTACTTCATGTCAACAATGATATCTCCCAAACAATTGTGAATAAAAATACATTGTGGCCTAAAATAAATGAAAAGAAGGCTAAGGACACCATTTTTAGGTTACAAATAATGTTATCATCCTATCTCTGTATTCAGTGTCTTATTATCATTTTATATCTTTATCATCAAAGGGCAAAAGAGGCAAAACAGGGGGGGGGGTTAGGGGGGATTCAGAGCACACAAGGAAACAAAAAGAAAACTGTGTACTTTTGTATAAATACATGTATACCTAACCATCAATATACATGTATCTACAAACAATTGCATTTTACAGAGAAAATAGTTCATTCTGTACTACATGACAATGCACGATGACATGGAAATATTAGGGACTTTTAGATTTGCCGAACGACACGAGGATTGCTACAATTGACGTCCATTTAATGCACTGCCTTGAATGGACGTCACACGTTTCAGTCCACGCAAATCTAAAAGTCCCTATTGTAGCAAGGGTTCAAGATTAGTATACAGATAGTTGGCTGAAGGCCTGGAGGGGTTACAAGAAAAAAAAGTCCTATACTTTGTGACTGAGGAGGGGAGGGGGGAGGGTGTTCAAGATATATAGGAAGTGATAATGTGCCAGAGGATGCTATATCATCCTTGCAACGCCCGCCCGTGGAATGGTGATTTACAGACAAGATCTCTGCTCCCTATGCTAGCAAGTTCAAGAGTTCAAGTGACCGACTGACCCAACTCAACTGCTTGTATTGGCTGCCTCGATCTACACAGCAAGCCGCCATGAAGGATCAATAAATGACTTGAGCTGTAACCAAACTACATGCACTGATGAAAAACTACATACACAGAAGCAGAGGGTAATTTGCTCTGGAAAGGGCCTTACACAGCTCTCTGGATCTCTTTTCAAAAAGGAAACCCTTACTTACAAGCAATAACATAGATTGAATACACTGTTTTAAAGGAAATCTCACTTTTATTTGAATATAGCAGGTCCAAAAAGAGTTTCCATTTTAAACAAGAAGCCCTATTTTTCATCCTGAGACATGCACCATGAAAACTTGAGGGTTTCAATCGATAAGATTTGTACAGAGAAATCACTTCCCTGATTTGTTTACATGGCAATGCTAGTGTAGAGAAAATAAGAAATGTCTCCATGTTCGCGTAAACAACTTTTTTGATTTCTAAAGAAAAGGTGGGATTTTTTCCTTGTGGCTTGCGGTTGATCTTGATTCTTTCCAGAGCTCTTTTTGAGCTAACTGTATCTTCCAAATGAAACATTGCTCTTTAATGCTCTTACCTACTTCTCTGCATCCTTCTTTTTTCCCATTTGCCTTCCACAACTCTCTTTCAACATTTGCTGCCATGGTTACTGCATTATCCATTTCCATCAGTAATAATTTTGTATCATGAAATTACAGGTGTCGCGAGGCCAAATATCCCATGCATTATATTACTTGGACTCTCGATGCGGAAACTGTACTTCATTATAATCAAGCTTCTTGTTTATGTTTATATCTTTACATCATCGTATTTATCCCATATGTACACATCTGAAATGTAAGTCTCTTACAAAATACATGTACATTAACAGTTGTGGTTGAGCGTGTTCCCTTATCCATGTACAGGTGTATATTTGTTTCCCATTTAATATATTTTTTTTCCTCTTATGCATGGAAAGTCCCTACAAGTAATGCAGGGTAGAACTCCTTCATATCACTCCCCTCCCTGCCCCCGACCCACCCGCTAGCTGTATCAGTAGGGAGAGAGGGAAGCAGACCTGAGAAATGGGATTTTGCATGTCGTACCAGCTGCTCATGAAATATTCACAACGAGCAGCATTACAAATTGGCAACCTCATCGCTCACGCTGCATTCTCACACACTCCTTTAATTTCCACCCAAATTATGAAATGGAATGGAAACATGACTTCACATGCAGTATGTCCCATTTAGGATCCGTGCAGACAAAAAAAAAGAGCGGGGAGCAGTTTGGATCTGGAAAAAAAATGCAAATCGACTTTCTCCCTTTACGATTTGTTTTTATGGATTATTACTAGTGCTTACATATACATGTACGTGTTGTTTACGATTTCATGCGGGTCGTGTTCGATGTCCCCCCGGATTGTTATGAGTTATTACGAGCACTTTACTTGTAGTTACGAGTACTTTACAAATAGATACTTATACTTTACATATTCTTATGTATTGTTTACGATTTGAGGAAAGGTATAAAAGCAGCAAAATCTTAAGGACTCGTAACAGTCCATAATAAGCTTGTAAGTTGCTTGTAGTTATCCGTGACAACTCGTAACAAATCAAGGAATTTTGATGTAAGTACATCATAATAACTCGTAATAATCCCTAATAAGTTATAAATAGCTCGATCGTAATATACTCGCAACAACTCTTAAATCGGTTGTAAAAGTGGCCAAATGATAAAGATCTATGAAAGATCTGTGAATTTGTATGATCCGTAGGGGCTCGTAAAAAAAATCTGTGTATGTGAATGGGGTATAAGTATATGTCTGTATATACATGTACAGTACATGTACATGTATTGGGAAATGCTTTTAACACATGTCAAATGCTATATTTACTACGGTACCTGCAAATGCAGAAAACCATGTTGAATTCTCTTGTAATAGACATGACACAATATTTGATCAGGTGTTCCCAACAAATAAAAGTGCTACAGCATCAAATTTGCGATTCGGATTTAGATTTGGGTCTTGGGGGAAGCATTTACGGTAGGAAAAAGTTGGGCGATAGCATTCAAGTTCACCTTTCAGCTATAGCTGAAACATAAAAATGTGACAATCAAGCCATTTTCAACCTCTTTTACTTTTGATAATTAATGCAGCGTTGTTAAACAACTGTCATACAATGTATCATGTTACAACAGTGTTTTTTTTAAATTTTTTTATTGTACATACAAAAAATATATTTATATTAATATTTTGTTGCTAAAAAAATATACAGAGCCCTTGTTGGGATAATACTTCATACAAAACACCATTAAATGAAAGCAAAAAGAAATGTTCAAGCTTTTC
>BEXV01000602.1:109526-121893 GCA_003118195.1 Hemicentrotus pulcherrimus | reverse complement strand
CCCCCCCCCCCCCCATGGCGCTCAAGGGGGGGGGGGAGTTGCGATTTTTCACATTTTCGAGGACCAAAATAAAAATATTAAAAAATTGTGCTCACAACATATTTATGTAGGGAAATACAGGAATGTTTTAGAAAGTGTTTGATATAATTCAGTTTCAAAACCTATAATGCAGGCAAATTTATTTGCCCCTTTTGTCAATGTGAATGGCTGTATGGTGTGAATGTGTTGTGTTTTCAGAAATGAACTCTAGAGGGCAACATTGAACTATCCATTTTGCAGACGACGAAGCTAAGGTGTCATATTTTGGTAAGAATTCTAGCCTTTTCAGGTGGATTCTATTGAATAACTACATTATATGTCGTAATTTAGGGATCCCAAGTAAATTTCTGAAATTTTGATATATGAGCGATGTTTGAAAAGTTATTGTTTGTTGTCAAGAGCAAGATAGATTAAGAAAATTAGCGCAGTGAGTGTGTTTCATTGGTGTTGTGACTGTCTGTTGTGTTGATGTAGCTGACGTGTATAATTCGCATGGCAGGGCGTGCGCTGGCTCACTAAATCACTGCACTGGTCCGCTGCTGCTGATCCGCTGCCACTGTACTGGCAGACACTTGGCCTTGGCAAGCGCAAGCCCCTCTTGCACAAGTGTAAAATTACCCCCCGCTAGTGATGATGTAATTTGAGCTAGTTCGTTACAAATTATTCTGTGTGAATAACAATCTGCATCATCTGTATGTTTTTACTGTTTACTTCGGGGATGAATTTTAATCTGTGGAGGTTATTGTGTATTTAATTTTAGACATGGATTCGGAAGTCACCCTCCTTTTCACCGCAAAGTTTCCCCCTGGCATCCCCAAGCAATCAGTCCATGTTGTGCTGAACCAAGACTACAACCGAACCATTCTACCAGAACATGAGGAACACGTGGAAGACATCTGGCAGCAGCGGCTCACGAAGAACCAGCACCTTTACAACGGCTCCAAGTTCCGCTTCCACAGCATACAGGAGAACCCTGCAGATGGTGGTGCGACCTTTCACCTTGGTCTGACGGATTACAGGGAGTTCCAGACTACCAACTGGGCACCCAACGCGGAAGAACTTCGGCAGCTTGGGAGCAAGGATATGGGCCAGAGTCAGGCCTACATGTCAGATCCCCTTGGGGTGGGATCATTTGTGTTGACAGCTGATGGATTTGTTGTCTTCATCAGACGAAGCAGTACAGTTGGTGAAGCAGTGGGACTGTGGGATATACCAGGCGGTCATCCAGAACCAAAGGTACATGGTCAAATCCTACCAATTTTTGTAGAGATCTTGTCAATTGTATGCTTTTTAAAATTTATTTTCTCTTGCTTTACATTAGACTTGTTAGATTGTCTGGGGCGGTTGTATTTAAAGTTTTTTTTTACATTGAATACCCTGGTACTTTCTAAGATATTGAAACTTTCCTATTCTTCTTTGTAAAGCAGGTTAAGCTGTTTGATAATCCATTTTTTTATTTTATTTTTATTTTTTGGAAGTGAACGGATAAGCAGATAACTTTACTGGATTTGAGGGTAAAGATATATTGGAAACCTGCTGAAGAATGAAGAACGTATTCAATGGGGAGTAATCTTGTGTAACTCTGTGCTTCCATATTCATTTGGAAACACAGGAAGTGAAAGGAGGGTCATCCAAGCTGAACGACATGACCACAACCAACCTAGACCCCGCAGAGGTTGTGGATGAGATCTTTCAGTCAACTCTAAATGAGATACGAGATGAAATCAACATTCCACTGGAGCACCTTAGTGAACCTGTCCTGATGGGCGTGGCCCTCAATCACACCAGCTCCGGAAGGCCTAGCTCAGAGTACTTTGTCAGGTGAGGACTGATGATGATCACTCAACTATACTGTACTATATTAAAGCAGGACTGCACTACTTGCAGCTTCTTGCGCCCTCTATAAAGCAAACAATACCTAAGCAGTACCCGTTGTTCCCCCATGATCCCCTTTTTCTTGTGTTAATTGAGAGCTGATTTGATGATATACGCACCTGTCAGTAACCAAGCAGGGAGGTCTAATCCCTCCTCACCAAATTGGTGCAGATAGGCTTTAATATACTATATTTATACAGTACCTTACGCATCCCACCCATGTTGTTCACTTCCGTCCCCTCATGTTTATTGTAAAGCACATTTATCCTCAGTTAGGTTTCCATGCAACTGATATCTGATCGAGAATGCGTGTGCCACGTCTCCAATAAAGTATTTGTAACAGTATTTGTATGATGCCAAATCATGATGTTGTATTTTCTCCTGACGAGATGAAATTGAGTATGTGGCACATCTTCAGAAGATGGAAAAGAATTCAAAATTTAATCATATCTACCCTTTCTTTCCACTTTTTACGGACAGGTTTAATAGTGAAGTGTAGGTATTCCAAGTTTTCCCTCATCGATAGTTGTTGATTGCACAATCACGTATTACCTGGACCGTTTAGGAGTAGACCTTGCATTTCAGAATTCAAATCAAGAAAGTGGCAGAATCTGTATAAGATGTAAACAAATTGATTTACTGGTAGTTCATGTGCCAGTTCTCATTCTATAGGCTTTTTCCCTTTTTTGGCAATTTTTAGAGGATATTCTAGGGATATGCCACATTTATGAACTTTAGGAGAAACAAACCTTGCATCTGCTACAGATGTAGAACATTGATTAAGAGGTTTCTTCCTCTTTGCTCTCACTCTTTAGAGACTCTGTATAAACGATTGGTAGTGTGGTTATCTCATCTATATCTATAATAAAGTAGTTACAGGGATGTTTTTGACTGAATGAACAGATATTGCATTCCATAGAAGAAAGAAGAAAATAGGACATCTTCAGAAGATGTGGACTAATAGTTGAATTTCTATTATTTTGGTGCTTTCTTTGTATGCAGTTTGAAGGAATTTTAAAGTATGCCTAATTAACATTGCTGATGATTGCAAAAATCTGCCTCTGGGGTCTTTGATAGTTGAAAATGAATTGTAAAAAGTCAAAATCTTCAGAAGATTTGGAATTATTGAGAGCTTTTCTCTACATTTTCTTTTCTCTTTATAGTCATTTTACAAGTCAAACCACAGTGATCTTAGAATGTTCAAGATATTACAGCCCATATTGCAAAATTAGAGAGGTACATCTTGAGAGGATAATGAATAATGAATTTGATTGATACCCTGTTTCCCTCTCCATATTTATTACATTCAGGCTGAGATATGAAATTTAGCCCATTTTCTGTCCTCTTTCTTTATATAGAATAGAAAACATAATATATTATTATATCTTCAATTTATATTTCTTCAGATGTGACCTTCCTTCTAAAGAGGTGAAGAGGTTGTACCAGCTGGGTGGTGCAGAAGCAAATGAGTCTTCAAGCCTGAAACTCGTATCAATCAAGGTTGGTATCATTGTAAACACCACTGCACAATGAAATCAGAAGATCCCTATTCCAGGCACTAGAATTAACTGGCCCCTCTTTAATTTAGTAGTACAGTCAAACCTGCTTTAGTGGGCACCTGTTTAGAAAGACCACCTGTCTACAAAGACCACATTTGTTTTCTTTCCTTGAGGATAGTTTCTCCTTGAAACATGTACTAAGTGAATCTGTACATAAAGACCACCTGCCAATAAAGATCACTGTTCTTGTCTCCCTTCATTGGTCTTTGTATAAAGGTTTCACAGTATTTGACCAATTTGACCTCATGACCCAATCCGTTACAGTCGAACCTTGTTTTAATGAGATCCTTGGGACCATGGAAATTACCTTGTTATATTAGGAATCTTGTTACATAAGGTAAAAAACATGATCTAATATAAAGAACTGAGACCAGCAAAATCACCTTGTTATATCACAGCTCTTTAAAACGAGATTCAGCTGTATTCCTTGTCACTGGCTTTGCTCGTATGTTTATATCTGGGTTGAAATATTCCTGGACTTCAAAATCAAGATATCCACAAACTTGCATTTGCTCATATCAGATTGAATATGTATGTTTTGGGAGCTTGTCTCCATTAGTCTGTCTTCCAAGCAATATTGTCTGGCCATATAGTAAAAGATATCAAAGTAGGAATTTATTAGTGGATGTCCTGAAAACTTTCATTAAACCACATGTTTGGTGGGAAGAAGTCAGGAAAATTAGTATTCTCTGTTATATCTGAAATATTAAAGATAATTGTGTGCAAATATATGTATGTGAATAATCTTCAATATTGAAGTAGTGATTTTATTTTTCTAGTTTATCGGTATGTACAGGACATTCATTATTACCATCGTCCATTATTGAAGTAGTGATTTTTTCTTCTATTTTATCTATTTGTACAGGACATTCCATCGTTACCATCGTCACCCATGTGGGCAGAGATGTGTCCATCAGGGAAAGGCTGTGTCCTCCTCTACAACTCACTCATGCCTGATAGGTGATATCAGGTCAAAGGGCACAGGTCAAAGGGCAAGAACCTGCAATTTTGTGTGCGTGACCAATGTAAAAGTTGTAATTTTCTTCTTGTTTAAAGTAGCAAGAAATGGACTAGCCGACTCTATTCATGTGCCAGAATTCCTTTTCTTCCAAGATGACAGTTTAGCTGAAGGTGGTGGCTTTTTTAAAAGCTCAAGTTGATCTTTCTGTTGCCTTGTTGATTTAATCTCGTTTTGGTTTGTTTTTGTTTTTGTTCTTTACAGTTTAAGTATTAATTTAATATTTTATAAAACAGTAGCTGTGAAAATACAAAATTTTAGACCTTTACCAAGCTTAACTATGGTGTATGTCCTGCAGTCTTGATACTATTTTGGAACTTGGATGTGCAAACAGTGTAAAAAATGTAATCATTACTGTCAAAATGACGGATGGTAGCTTTGTCGTAGCATCTACATTACATGTATTGTAGTACAGAGCTAGTACTTATTTTATTGCAGTATCTCCATGTCAAGTTTAACATAGACATACAAGTCTGGCTTTTATTTTCGTTTTAAACATGTATGTATATTTTTGTATCACTGTAAGAAACTTTTACAAATCGCACAAATTAAGTGTTGTGTCAAATTATGTTGTCGCATGAAAATCTGCACTTATAAGATTTTGGTCTTACAGTAGCTCATCCAAAAGCCAAAAGCCAAAATACATGTGGACAATTTTTGTTAAGTTGGTCCCAATTAAGACCCTCTTTATTTGGTATTGCCCTGTACTGTATGAAAGTTATCATGACAATGGCATGTCCTCCATCTTTGTGAGAGGAAAACGACAGTGAAACTTCCAACCATGAGGACCGTGCCCAAAAGATACATATTTAACGTAATAAAGGTAAAAAGTAACGTCATAGTTATTACTTATTGATTAAATTTTTAATTTAAAGATTCCTTATCCTCTAAGAGGCAGGGAACTTTACCGATATCGCTACCACTGCTGTAATGTGTTTTCGATTGCGTCATCTTTCTGTGAAGGCGTACCTGGAGCGAATTCTGGTTTCACGTCAGGACATTGTAGGCAGTAGATGGCAGTATATACGAGGTAGTGCAAGTACAAAACCCTGCTGCTTTAGAAACCAATTTTTTTAGACACACTATGTTTACATGGATTCAAGTGCCATTGTATAAACTCCAAATGTGACACACAGATTAAAAGTTTTGTTGAAAAGATCCAGTAAAGAAGTCCATTTTCCTTGGTGTAGAAATGCCATATTTGGCAAGTTTCCCTACAATTCATAAATTTGTTTACGGTACTTAACCAGTCATGAATGAGTTATCAAGTTATTTCGATTAACCTACCAAAACAAAGATAAGCAAAGAGGATGGATGATGTTTCATGTGTTCCGAGGGTCTCATGGACTGGCTGAAACGTTTTAAATATTATGTGCCTTTGGTCCGATGGATGAATTGATTCGCGAGTGGGGTTGTATTGAGGTGTAAGGCAATAACTGTATGTATTTTGTTATCATTAAGCATTGTAAATAGAAATGTATTTATTCTTATAAAAAGCCGTTTTGTTCTCTATATAGCCTGTAAATGCTGTATTTATAAACCTTGATACGTGTGCACCTTGATGCATGAGATTGAATGTAACTTTTGTAACATAATCCAATCATGAATCATCATTTAGAATGCAAATTAGATGTATAAATGTAAATAAATCCTTCATCTTGACTAGCTTATTGAATGCAAGTATAAAAAAGGTTTGTTTTGACTAATATGGTACTGTAGAATTGGATCAAGAGGAACAATAATGGAAAGGATTTTGGCATAATATTCTATTCTGATGCAAATTTGCAGACCCTTTTTATCATTTTCTTCATTCATGGTGAATAGTATAAAGGTGAAAAGGGTTGCCATCATTCCTGAGGAAGGAATAATTACACAGTAGCCTTCATCAGCTCGAGGTTGCTGAATAACCCGTTATTTGAACTATCCCGATCGAAAATTAACCAGTTCATTTGCGTTTTCATCAGCCGCAGTTGCAATTAGCGGGATGTTTGGTCAAATACTATCCAGAAAAATCTTGGTTTCCAAATAGCCCCCTACTTTCCAAAATATCCTGCTATTTGTGGAATAGCGAGCTAATTTGCGCCCGTCCGAGCTAGTTTGTGATGAATGAAATGGTCTGGTGAAGACGCAATTTCGAGCTTCAATATAATATCCCGGGTCTGAAAATAGTGGGTTATTTGGCAAACTCGAGCTGATGAAGGCAGGCCTAGTATATACATATACATATATCAAAACACCTCTTTCTGCAAGTGAGTTGTCTCTGATTGGCTATATATAAAGAGAACTTCGGTAGCATTACAAGTACATTGTAACTGATCATGTCTTCTTTTTGTTTCATACCATCTTGTGAGATTCTTACCAATACATGTTTTTATATTTAAAGAGAAATCTTGCAAAAAATAAACTTGCATTTGATAACATTTACACTTGTTATATGTTGTCTCTTGGTGCAATTATCACTGTGTGATTTTTTTTTTTGGTGGTGTGAATTGTGCTCTAGTTGTGTTGTATGTTGGATATTTAGCAGACTAAATATTTCAGCGCGTTGAAATGCTTTTGAAATTATGGTAAAAGTGAACACAATAAAGCTAGATCGTGTTTACACTACTACTGCATCTAAGTCTTGGCTCTGAATGTTCCGAGTCCCATGATCATATCCTAAACTTTAAAAAATCAAAATCAAATACTGTTAATGGTAGACAGAGACTTGTAAATAGGCTACTAGTAATTGACACACTTGACTCTATCATGAAATTTTTGGAGGGGGGGGGCACAGAACAAGTGTTTTTCTTATCCCCTATTTGCTCTGTACTAAACCAAAGTTTTATTAAGGTAAATAATTTTCTGTTGTCAAATTGTATAAATATTATTTTCTTTAATGGCTTGTTTACCCTATGTGGATTAAAAAGAACGATGATACAGGAAAATTTCAAATTTAGTTGTATGTCAGTGTCCCAAAATACAATGGTTTGAAATCAATCAAGATCATTGTTACATGCACGTAATGTCTAAAAGGCTGACCACTGACAAATCAGAGTTGTTTTAAATTTTGAAATTAATCACAAATCTTTGAGTTACAGGGCTTTCTTCTCTTCTCTCATAACTTACATTTTGGTGATGCTCTCAAAACCTCACATGGCCTTTCTCAATTACATGTAATTTACAAAGATTTGGTCGCCCAACTATTAAAGGGTAATGAGTTTTTCCTACTCAAATTTTCCCGACCCCTCATTTCAATGATGGCAAAGCATCCATGACGCCCTTTTTACAATAGGCTGTGCTTTATTGAAATATTTTAAAGGGGGTGTAAACTGAGACGAATACAGGGGAACGCCATCTACATCTCCTTTTGGACAACTGCACTTAATCTCTCTACACGCAAACACGTGATTGCTGCGATCGCGCCGATAGTTGTTGTATTATACGCGATTGGCCCCAAGTCAGGCTATGGGAAAGACACGTAGTCTCGTCAGTTACACCCCCTGTAAGATACAGAATCAAAATATCTATTGAGTTTTGAATTTCAAACAGCCTGCTAGACAAATAAAATTGTTTAATTTTGATGAACTTATTGGACATAATACATAATAATTATATAACACATAATTATAATAAACAGATGCAAAACAAATGACATTCATATCTCACATATCTAAAATATATATTTTTTAAATTAAGTGTTCAGATTTTAATCCGAAAATATATTTCTTGATTATGTACAAATACATACATTGTTATCAACTTCGTATCTTTAAGACAACATTTTGTAATGTACATACTCTGTTTCACAAATTTATACTTTGTATACACGTATGCATACTGGAATGGATTTTTAATGCACTACAGATTTTGCCTACCGTTATATTGATTGAGATTACCCTACCAACTTGAGCACAGCCAAAGTGGTAGTGAAGTTACACCCCTCAAATATTGTAATTTGGGGAATCTGTCATTATATCAGAATTACTTGTCCATGATTATTTCTTTATCAAATATCATTGATCACTTAGAATACACCGTCATTCAAGTACTGTATTTTAATCAAAACATGAACTAAACACTAACTAGACATGAACAATTACTTAAATCAACCTTACATTAAAAACAAAGCTGTTAATTTCAAAATAATACAACTGGCTAACTTCACAGTGAAACTAATGCTGAAAAAATGGAAAGAAACATGATATTTTCATAGATTTCCATTTTCAGTGATCATGATCTGTGAAAGTAAGTATTTGCACATGAATCGTTGATCTGAAGAGAAAAATAATGACCCATCTTTTCAACCTGAGAAAGTGATGTCCAGAGTGAGAGTCAATAGCATTTTATATTTGTAAAATGGCATCTTTTTCTTTTCAGTAGTGCTACTGGGTTTGGTATGGCTAATGGGATCCAGGAATCCTTGACTGAAGAAGAAAAAAATTATTATGACACATACATGGAACAACTTAATTTCTAATTTTTACCCTGGACCCTGCACTGCACTTAACCTTGAACCCTAACCCTCAACCTTACCCTAAACCAAATCGCAACCCTAACCCTCTTAACCCCATATCTTTGACCAAATTAAATTCAGATTGAGCAAATGTCACCAGAATGCGTGTCAGATCACCCGTAAAATTGCTTTAAAAAATTTGGGGGTCCATTTGTATAATGGGCAGAGGAAATGGGGGGGGGGGGCACGGATCCTCATTTGTATATCTTTGTATTCAAGTTCTATTGCAGTCTAACAAGATTTGTTCGGGGGAGGGACAAATGCAATGCATCTTGTGCCCCCAACCCCATTCAAGATCTGTATTCCTCACATATCAGCTAGACAAAAGCACTGTGATATCCATTCCCCTATTGAATATACCATTGAAAAAGAAAAAGAAATTTATGAATACATCTAGCACACTATTATAATTTTTTATCAAAAGTATAGTATGTACTTCATATGCAATCAGATGTCCAATTAAGAAAAGTACTCTTTCCATAAAAAGAAACATTTGAATTCATGAGTGGAAGACATTTTAAGGTCCCCCATTGGGCCTCATTACTCCTAGGAGCGCTAATGCTCTTATCTCATTAAAATGCTTTATTCCTCCTCTCGACACTTGACATAATATCATAAAGTTCATGTAGGGATTTGTTATTTAAAAAAAAAAGATTGTGACTGAATACATGGAACTTTCAATCCATCAATCCATTATAAAGTTTATTGCGTGACCTTTTATTAAAAAAACACACAATTGCAATTGAATACATGGGACTTTAAATCCAAAGTTCTGGAAACAGGTATGCTGATTGTCACGGAGTAGAGAATTTATAATCCTTTTGAAAATATATGCACCTGATCCCCCTTGCAATAGTAGGTCCATGGAGGGTTGTACGACACTTGCTCCTACGACAACTACTCTGCGTAAGAAAACAGAATGGCTAACTTCAGCCCTGGATCCAACACTTAACCTAACCCTCATCCGTAACCTAACCCCAAACCCCAATTTTTCTAACCCTAAACTTCTGAAGAAATAAAAACTTGGAGCTGCTATCCCTGCAGCAGATGTGGCCTGGGACCTGTTTCACAAAGCCTTTTTTCAATGACAAATGACTTGAATCAGTGACAAATCTGCTGAAAACCAATCAGAAGCAAGGATTTCAGTAGCTTATAACAAAAATTTTCATTTGTCACTGATGACAAGTTTTGTGAAATGCCCCCCTTGACACCCTCCTGAGAGATGGACTAGAGAGGTTTCTCCACACAGTGTATGTAGTAGGCAGGGTGAGCCACCTCGCTGGGCTTCTTGAAGTCGGCCAGAAGTTCATGCCCGCACTTGGCGCTAAAGGCTTCCTTCAGGAGCTCTGTGAATGCGTTCAGCCGGTGAGGGTAGTAAGACAGACGGAACCTGCAGGCAAGAAAAATTCAGCAATATATATCGGGCTTCATGCCTGCATCTATCGGACATACCTCATGACCGTACAAAGAGTAGCAACAAAACAAATTAAACATGATACAATCATGTCCTTACACTTCTATTTTGGTGAAGATAACATAAATCATCTCTAAAAATAATTATTTATAGTCTATTAAGGGTTTAACCCCCCCCCCCCAATTTTCTTTGCTTTTAAGTACAATGTTTCTGATGTCAAATACTACAGGAAATCATTGAAAGGCCTTTTGTTACTATAAGTCCTATCTGAGAGACTAAATAATAATGATTAATGGTAAATGGCACTGACATGTCAAACCTGTGACTTCCCGGTTAATACAAGACCATTTCTTTAATTACCATTGTAACATATTTCATGTTGCCAAATCCAAGGATGATACTAATCATGAGACTATAATAACAATGTTTCCATACTGATTCCCCATTGCTCACTTCATGATTGGTTGGACGGGCTCAAACTCCAGTTTCTTCTTGGGCATGTTAATCCCCTTCTTGATGATATCCTCTTTGGCAACATTGATGTCGATGAAGTAATCCAGCGTGACCATGGATGGTCGGCCATTGATGTACAAGGTGGAAGTCTGGATGTCCTTGATGCAGTTACCCTAGGATAAGATCAGGGGTGATAGTGAGCACTAAAAAAAATAGTTTTTTTGTTTTCCCCCTCAATCAAGCCCCCCTTGAGTAAAAAAAGGAGAAAAGGATTCGCGGGAGAAAAGGATTCGCGGGGAAAAATGGCATTTAACAACATTCCCCCCTTTTGAGTAAGAACATTGGGAGAAAAAAAAGGGCAAAATAGGGAAGATTAGAGAAAATAATGGGGAAATCTGTAAAATCAGGATAAAAGAGGGAAGAAGAAAAGAAAATCCGGTTAAAAAAAATTGTTTGTTTGTTTGTTGTTGTTTTTTAAATCGAGGAAAAATCGGGAAGAAAAAAAAAATCAGGAAACCCATTTAAATCGGGTTTTTATCAGGCCTGTAAGATGTAAAGAAGTTGAGGTGAGACAAGGCAAATGAATCATTTTGCTGATCCCAAGAAGGATGTGAAATTACATGCCCTTTATAGATGCAGTGGCCCTCGGATAAGACAGGGAGTAAGAAATTGTTCTCAATTGAAATCGGGATTGAAAAATGAGCTGTCTGCAGAGGGACTTCAAAGAATGTATACCGGTATTTGGAAAACAAAACAAATGCTTCTCTGAGCCTCATTTTGTCTTTAACAAAGTCTTCTTATACCCACATTGCCAGTGCATTTTGGAATACATTTTGTCAAGCTCAGATTTTCTGCTGAGAAACCTATTCACTTCAAAGAATGTATATATGTGGACAAATATCAAATGTTTCTCTAAGCCCTAATTTAGTCTTCAAAAGGATAATAATAAATACAAAATAATGAATCAGTGTTTATAAATCGCTTACCACCGAAGTCTCTAAGCAAAAGTCTCTTCTAATACCCACATTGCCGGTGCAGTATGGAATACATTTTGTGAAGCACAAATTTCCATGCACATTCAAACTCTGCTAAATGCAACATGTGTAGAATGCTAGATCATCACTTCACCGTACAAATATTTTTTTTTGTTTAATGTTGCACGTTGGGGCCATGAAGGACACCTGTTACCTTCCTGCAAGAAAGTTAACATATGTGGCTGTAAGAGCCTCTAACACTTACATGATAATAGATGTTTTGAACAGGAGCACGGCCTGTATCTAAGATGGCATCATAATTCCTATGGTCGATGATCATTATGCCACCTGGTCGAAGGAAGTCTGCAAAGTTCTTGAGGGCCAAGCGCTGGTTGGAGAGGTTCCCCTCAAAGTCTGGCAGGTTGGCAAATGAGTTACCCAGGCAGATGACTGCATCGAATTTGCCTTCTTGTGATGGGAGATCATCGGGAAGAGTCAACCAATTGGCAACCTCGATTTCTGTTGGATCAGAACAAAAAG
>BEXV01000602.1:92568-104830 GCA_003118195.1 Hemicentrotus pulcherrimus | reverse complement strand
TTTTTTTTTTTTTTTTTTGAAATTTTATTTCTTAAGGAAAAAACATACGGTACTGTCGTATTTACTTTTAAAAATCGTACGGAATACGATAAAATCGTACTGGTTGGCAGCTCTGTACATGTATCTTAGTATGACTTTCTTAGTTTTGTCTGCGGAAGTTGTGGGGCGTCAGTTTATACTGGGTGTTTCACAACTTTAATAGTGGTGGTTACAAGAATTCCAAACCAAAGAAAAATTTCACAAAAAAAATGCTGATCTGATTTCCTCTCAGCTTTTATTTCTTCAAGCATACATTATATAAGGTTATCTTTTGTCAAAGATAAAGTGCTTTTTGTAACTAAAGAATATAAGGTGGACTGGCTGAAATAGGCCTTTGTTGAATACTTTTAGATATGTCACATTATTATTAACCCTTCACATGATGTTTTGGTAGTTTCGACTACTTTTTGGCCCTAACTGACCATCATGGTAACTTTTGGTTAGGGGTAATTTTATCAGCAAAGGAGAATTAATGTGCCTATTCTATGTAATAATGCTAAGGATTACAAGAAATTGAAGTATCAAATATATTGGTACAAATAGCGCCTACGTACGGCCATACAACTAGCTGCGACCATGAAAATCTTGGAATATGCAGTTCTGATATTACATGGGACTACTTTCACAGTTCGATCACTTAAGACTCAATTTCAACCGCGACAACGATCACTGAATATTGTAGGATCACATATGCTTTCAATATGTTTATTTAAACCAAATTCATGACCCCACAGCAAAACTTGTGTTACCTTTAAAGAGAAAGTTGAGTTCTGGTCATGGGATTGCATTGTGAAAGAAACGGTGTGGAATCTATCAGAAAAGGTTGATCAGCTAGTATATACATTGTAAGTATTCGTGTGTATTGCAAGGTTCTGGAATCATCAAAATGATAAGAAATTTAGCCAAATCTTGGCATAGTTACAAGCACTGTACACAGAATGATGTACATCAGACTACTTTTAATTATTTCCAAATGGGAAAAGAAAATTGATCGCTTTTTAGTCAAGAAACATTATTTTGAAGCTAAAGAAAGATCAATCTTCTGGAATCATCAAAATGATAAGAAATTTGGCCAAATCTTGGCAAAGTTACAAGCACTGTACACAGAATGATGTTCATGGGACTACTTTTAATTAATTTCCAAATGGGAATAGAAAATTGATCGCTTTTTAGTCAAGAAACATTATTTTGAAGCTAAGGAAAGATCAATCTTGAGAGGGAGCTATATAACATGACGAGTTTATTATTTACAGTTCGATCACTTTAGACTCAATTTCAACCGCGACAATGATCATTGAATATTGTAGGATCACATATGCTTTCAATATGTTTATTCAAATCAAATTCATGACCCCACAGCAAAACTTGTGTTACCTGTAAAGATAAAGTTGAGTTCTGGTCATGGGATTGCATTGTGAAAGAAACGGTGTGGAATCTATCAGAAAAGGTTGATCAGCTAATGTAGTATATAAGTATTCGTGTGTATTGCAAGGTTCTGGAATCATCAAAATGATAAGAAATTTGGCCAAATCTTGGCAAAGTTACAAGCACTGTNCATTTGGTGTAACTTATATGATGCATATTTCATGCATGAGTGATTAAAACCAAAGTCATTTGCCGGGCGGTATCGTTCCTACTGAATTTCAAAGAGAAAATCACATTTCTAGAAAGTTCATTTTCTGCCCTTTCATCTGACACCTCAATCAGGGAAAATGAGCCAGGAATAACAACATTCTGCTGACAATCAGCCATGCACAAAGAAGATGAAAGACTTCATGCATTACCATGAGTACCTCAATCTGTATCTCTTTTACTTGGTAGGGCAGCCCTTGGCCAATATGTACAATCTTAAAAACAAATACACCTGTAAGAGTGAGCATGTTTTGGCACACACTCTCCTGAACTATTTGACTCCATGCAAAAAAACGTATGGGGCAAACCCCTCCCTATAACGTATTCCACAAACACACTTCACACACACATCTTGACAAATATTAGTATCTCTTTCAAGAACAGATTGGTATAAAAACCATTTCGTTTGCCCTTAAAGAAACACTGATTGAATTCTGTGAGCACTTAAATCATTAGCGAAATGTAGGTAGAGCAGGGGTAATATTGAAGCGCCCTGAGCCAAAATATCCAATCAAAATAAATATCCATTATCATTGCAAGCTAGTTTCTACTCATCTCAAGATGCAGTTTGGCAAGAAATGTAATTTCATTAATTTTTCATCCATCACTTGAGGGGTATAGCTACACAAAGGTCACTAAATTGAAGAAAACAACAGAATTTAACAAAGTCGTGCCTTATGGTAATTAATTAGTTCCTGTTAAATGCTATGATCTTCAAACAAAATGAGAGTGTCCATAGTGATAAAACTACTTGTATAGAAAGAGGAGAAATTCTACATTTCTTGTCATTTGATTTTGTGTCTTTAAAGGAGAGAAATATTAACAGAAAGTTGTGCACGTCTAATTCATTTTATGCACAGGATAAAGGAGAGTTAAGTCACTATACTGTTGTATCTGTACATCTTCTCATTTGGACGTTTCTTCACTAACAGAATGGGGATACATCTCTTCTTATATCTGCTATTCTTGTTAGGAAGAACAAGTAATTCACAATGTTTAAATCTCTGTGACTGTGAGCAGAAGGGTAATGTGGTCAACGTGGCGTGCACAGGGCATGATCTTGATGACATTCCCCAGGACCTGCCATGCAACGTTGGTACACTAAACCTGCGTGAAAACTTCATTGCCACACTGAAAAGAGAGTCATTCTCTTGCCAAAGCCAACTGATTGTGCTTCTTCTGTCCAATAACCATCTACAGTACATCGAGGATAATGCCTTTGATGATGCGACACAACTGGTGTACATAGAACTTGACTCAAACTTCCTTCAGAGCATACCATACCTTGGTTCATTACCTACCATTCAACATATATCTTTCATCCGGAATTCATTGGCGGAGTGGCATCAGCACACGCTTCGTAACACGTCAGGCACACGTCTTGCATCGATTGATTTGGCATTCAACAAACTCTACAATCTACCCCAAATTCCATTTACAGTGCATGCACTGGATTTAAAAGGAAATGCTATCAACGACCTTTCCACATCCACGTTTACGTATCCAAAAGCTATATCAAATCTGTACATTTCGTACAATAATGTTGAATACCTGGACAAAGTGCAAACAATGGAAAATCTGAGGATACTCTCCCTTGAGTTCAACCAAATTAGAAGCATCAGCGACACTGTGTTCACTCACCTTCCATCCCTGGAAACAATCAACCTGATGGGAAATCATATTGTTGATGCCTCTCCCTTCCGCAATATGCTACATATCAAGTTCATCAGGTTGGAAGACAACCACATACAATCCGTAGGTAGACTAGCATTTTCTAACATTCCAAATATAGATACCATCCAATTGCAGGGTAATAGAATAATTCACTTCACGTGCGATTCTTTCTTCAGTACACCATTCAGCCTTATCCTTTCCGATAACAACATGGTAACCATGGACATATTTGGTGGAACGAACCATTCCAACTTAAGAATTCTTAATGTTGAAGGGAACGATCTGCAAAGCATCTCCATCCTGTACTTTCCTGCACTATATTCACTTTATGCTGAAAACAATAATATTAGAAATGTCGAATTTGGCATTCATGGTCATCAAAATCTAGAATACATTAACTTGGTTGGGAACCAAATTATGAACATTAAGAATTTTGGAAACTTGCCAAACGTAAAATGGCTGTACCTCCATTACAACTCCATTACCATGTGGGATGAGAAAAACCTGATACGCTCATCTCGACTCAATTTTCTCAACCTAAGCAACAATAGATTGTCTGTACTCTCAAACTTCACAGCTCTGCCTAGACTAGAATTTCTAGATTTGTCTGGCAACATACTTCACACAATAGAAAATTCAACCTTCAACTCCTTGCCAAGGCTTGCCACTTTAAACCTTACCCAAAATGAAATCTCTTGCCTTAGTTTTCTTAGTTCCATGACTTCACTTATCGAGCTTTATATAAGTCGCAACAGAATCCGGTCACTCAACCTTCAAGCCTTCTCAAATTTAATCAATCTCAGGACTTTGCAGTTAGCATTTAATTTTATACATGTAGTAGAGATCAATACCCCAGGCCTGCACTCTCTTCAACATCTTGACATCAGTCATAATCTATTAACCCATTTGAACGTTGACCATCTCTTTTATCAAAGAACACTTGTTCATATTAATATGGAGGATAACAGAATTACTGAGGTTATTTCCACTTCAGCCCTGCACATAAGCATTAACAATAATGCCATTGGGTCTTCAAATTCAAGTTTACTATCAGGAAGCAATATTTTGGCATGTAACAACAACCTTAAAGAATTCAAACAGGTCAGGATTTCGCCCAATTTGGTGACACTTTCCCTGAACAAGAATCAGATTGTTTCCATACCAGATTATACCTTCATAGTAGCATCCTCACTCATGTTTCTTGAATTGGATGATAACCACATAGTTCATATATCTCATTTAGCCTTTCTTGGACTCCAGTCTGTCTTGATTCTGAATCTAGAAAGGAATTTTCTGGCGCACCTTCCTTCTGGGATGTTTTCATATATCCAGAAGCTAGAAATTCTTCGATTAGGAGGAAATCCTTTGACACACGTTTCAAATCGACCGTTTTCAGCCATGCAGGGTCCACTTGGTGTATATTTTTCTTGCATACCATTTTCAAACATGTCCATGCAGGTATTGCAAGATATTCAAATGGTGAAATATATCGATCTGCATGAAAATTTGGCTTTTGAAGCGCTCTTTATGAGCAACATGAGTACAGTTTCCCTTTTGGAATTCCCAAATCTACGACTACTCAATCTCTCCTCAAACAAGCTTGGGAATCATTGTCCAACTTTTTCAATGAAAACTGTGGAAGCTGTTGATTTTTCCAACAACACCTTTACTTCAATCCCCAAATATTGTCTGCCACAAAATAGCAAGGCATACAATCTCTTCTTGTCTCAGAATTAAATCACAGGGGTCTCTAAAGATTCCTTTGACAAACGTCAGCAGTTCTGGTTACTGGATCTAAGGTACAACCACATTGTGTTCTTTGAATTAGACTCCTTACAACATCAGACGTACCTGAGAAATCTATACCTTCAGGGCAACCGACTCACAAAACTTGATCTTGGGTTATTGAGCTTCTCTTTGAAGTTCATAGTAATGAACTTACAAAGTAATCCTTGGTCATGTGACTGTGACCTCATCAAAACTGTTCGTAAACTACATCCAGAAAATGAGCCTGTGGTATGTGATAACCCTTCTGTTTATGCCAACTCTACCGTGGCTGAACTGGCAGCCCCTGACAACTTCACCTGTCGACCACAGCTGTGCTCTCAACCACTTCAAAATCTGCTTTCATTTGTTGGTGACACAATGGTTGAGCTACCTTGCCCCATCATCACATCGAGCATCATTCACTGGTCAGTAACATTTCAAGGGCAGCAACCATCCTCTATTAGTGATGCCCTACCAGACGGTGTCTCCATTCTTCCCAGCAATGCTCTTCTTATCACTTATGTTACTACAGACATGACTGGTCTTTACACCTGCTGGAGCGGCAACGAGGCTGGGCAAACCAAATTCACTGCAAACTTGCTTGTAGAGGAAGTGATAAGGAACAGTGATGAAGAGAGATCCAACCTACCAGCAATGTTGGCCACAAACTGGAAAGACACACTTCTATGTGGTCAAAAATCTATAGGGAATACTATCGGTAAACCATATAATGTATTGTTTTCATTGATGCTAGTGGCACAGTCACTTTTTTTTATCACAAAGTACAATTTTATTTTTTGACATGGTTGGAATATTAATAAGTTTAGTTTTTGTTTTCACTGGCTGCCTGCCGTAGTAACAAACAACAAACTCTGTTACGTTGACGATCAGCCATGCATGAATTCTTTCGTCTTCTTTGTTATTGGGGCACACAGCCAGTGAAAAAAAAAATCATGGAAATGCAAGCATTACTCTTTAACAAACAGAACTTTGTTATTCCTTACTCATTTTTCCTGATTGGAGGGCATAATGAACTTTTTGGAAATGTGATTTTCTCTTTGAAATTCAGATACCGTCCGCCAAATGACTTTTTGGTACCCTTCCTTTAAATTTTGTTTAATCACTCATGCATGAAATACGCATCATATTATAATTGTGATTAAGTTATGATAAAACATTGATAATTCTTGGTTTTGTTTTTCTGGGACACACTGTATATACCACACTTTCTTTAAAGCATACATTCAGACATAAATAAATGATGTTTGCTGGAATCCATCTTGTTAAAAGTCCCACTTTGCAGTATGTTTCTCAAAGTTTAAGACTCTAGTAAAGTATATGACCATTCTGGCTCCAAACACATGCGAACAGTATATGGATAGTGTTAAGGGTTTATTCGTCAAAAGTTGTTGATTTATTTATTCAAGAAAAGTAAAATAACTTAGGAAATACATATAGTGGAAACATAGTTTTAATAAATCCACATGGTCTGGAAAAAAACAACCCCCAAAATGAACAAAATCATTTGAAAAAATAGTTTAGTTGTAATGTTAACTATATTATTATATAGGTCTATGGAAATTATTGTAAAGAAGTGAAATTGTGAGCAATGACTTGACGATACAATAACAAGGTCTTTGGCAGTGTGTTGATCAGCTTTATTCTAATACACAATTGCCTCAATCTGTAGTTTTATCTCTTTAATTTGGCAGAGCAACCCTTGCCCTATTTCAATCCTAAAAACAAATACTCTGAACTCTTTGACTGTGCAAAAACATGTGGGCAAAACCCTCCCCTCCCTAGATTTCACAAATACGCCCCTTTTGACTATTACTAGTATATCTTTCAAAAACAAATTTGTGTTAAGAAAGTTTTATGTACATGTAGGTTCCAGTATTAAAAAGAGTTTTGTGTGTAGAGAAGAATGTGAATTGAACATTTCAAAACAATCCTGCCCTAATGCGAAAGGGCATCTAACAAATGGCACTTATAGTAGTTGAAATTTTACTTGTAGAAAGTACAGTAAATACAATCATTTTCCAGCAATTTTAGCACATTTTTACAGCTTGTGCTCAGTATACTTAAAGGGCAATCCAACTCTTGCAATTAGTTCATTTGTATGAAAGCAGAAGATTAAGAAAATATTTCAAATGAGTCTTGAGGGAAATGACAGGAAGGTGAAACTTGGGGTGCATAATAACTAAGAAATGAAATCAATCCAAAAGATACAGCTCTTAGGTTTATCATCATCAGATCTATTTCTTTTTTTCTAATTTCTAATGGCCTTAAAGCTCCGAAATTGCTGATTCAGCAAACCTAATAATCCATTGCCTGTCTGGACTTCAGACCAACAAACTCTCGAATGTTTGCATGTCCTTTTTAATTCAATGTGCTATCTTTCAATCAACAGGCGAATGAGGGCTGTGTCAACATACAATTGGGTATGACTGACTGTAGTTGTACGCATTGGGAAACAAGACAATAGTCACTATACTTTTTTGGTTTGTACATAACAGTAATGAACGATGACTTGTAAGGAATGAAAAATGCTGAATAAGGAAAATTGTCTTGCCCAGTTGAACTTCATATTTTTTAACTGTAATTGTACCGGTCACCTGAAGAAAAAAATTGTGTATACTTTATGGCGGTTAAGAAGGAGTATGAAGTAGGCTAAGGAGTATCAGCAAATCATATAATGTATTGTTTTCATCGGTCACTTTTTTTTGACATGGCTGGAATATCAAATAGTTATATACCTACCCCCCCTCTCTAAAAAAATCTAGATATTTATTACGGAAAACTTAATAGTGATTTTCAGTAACAATCACAGTACAAACAACTTGAAGGAGTTATGACATTTAAGTACTAAAAAAAGCTGCTGAGAAAAATACTTATGGATATATATTGCTCATTATTTACATTGTATATGTTTCATCAATAGCACATTATATATGAAACTTTTATTTTCAGTAGAAACAATATAGGCTATTTATGAAGCACCTCCTTTACTTACTGTAAAATGCTATATTTGGTTTTATGTGTACCATGCAAACTCATCTCCTGGAGTGAATTGTTGCACGCTGTAATATCCTTGATAAACTACTTGTATATGTCATTCTAAAGGAGTTGCTTGTATTGTTTGTATACAGTATGTTACTGTCTTGCGAATGTCATTTGTAATTTTCACTTTTTCTTGTAAGTACACGTTCAGACATAAATTCATTTTTTCTGGAATCCACCTTGTCAAAAGTCTCTCTTTACAGTATGTGTCACTATTACAACAGTTATCTAAAGATCCGTTTGGCATGAGAGAGGAGACTGCGAGAAGGGATATATTTAAAGACCCTGACCCCGAACTATAAAAATAAACGAGACAAATTTTATCTCAACATATAGCTGAGAGGCCATAGATTTTGATTAAATACTATAATATCAATAATACGGAAAATCAGAAGTTGTCAAGTGTCGACCTAAAGACTAGCTATCGACTTGATCACATCATCTTATGTGAAGTACACATACAACAAATTTGCATTAACAAATCAAGAAGGGCTCATTGCCTCAGCTAAATATACATACACTGCAGGTGAGCAGATCAGGGGGCGTTTCACAAAACTTGTCATCAGTGACAAATGACAGTTTTTGTTATAAACTACTGAAATCCTTGCTTCTGATTGGTTATCAGCAGATTTGTCACTGATTTTTGTCATTTGTTATCGAAAAAATGCTTTGTAAAACAGGCCCCAGGTCCACACGTTATGCCATCACCGTTACTGCAGCAAATTCGACTCCCTTTGACCCTTAGCGTGGAGGGGTATGGAAAATAAGGTTTTGATTTGCTTTTGTCCAATACTAAAAGGGAATATATTCTGTATTCCTCTATATTTATATTATACTTTCAATCTGCTTTCCATTGATATAAGGTTGAAATTTCATTGTGGAGCGTCTTTTCAAGTATTCATGTTCAATGATTTGATCTTAATTAACCTACATGTACTGAAGAGTGCAGGTTTCAATTCAGTTCACATCTTTGCAATAATAAAGTTGAGTACTGTCCACTCTTTTTGGTTGCAGTCTGGCATCACATTATCCTTTCCATAAATAAAATATATCAAGATGATACATACAAAAGTAGACGCTAACCTGGATCTTCCAATTACACTGCTAAATGAAAAAAGGAGTCTATGAGTGGCATACAAGTTATATGAGGCATTCATAAGATCACCTGGGTCCCGTCTTACAAAGAGTTGCGATTGATCCAAATCAATTGCAAGTCCTCCAATCAATCGCAAGTTTGCAATCTCCTGTCTCTTATCTACATAGTTGCAATTGATATCAACTCTTTGTAATACAGGGCCCTGGGGGTGTTTCACAAAGACTAAGATTGACTTTAAGTATGACTTAACTATAGCAGGCCATTCATGCCACAGGTTGCCCTCACTATTGGTCTCTCAGTTATGATCTTAAGATAATATTTTTCCTTCAATAATGAACCATTAAGAAATGGAAGTTATATAGATTTGTGACCATGATTATTAAATACGTCCCTTAATTGATAAACCAATTCCGGAAATGGTTAGAGGAACTAGTGGCATTAACAGCCTGCTATAAGTTACGTTCAACTTAAAGTTGATCTTGGTCTTTGTGAAACGCTCCCCTGGTTATAGTATATCAACAACTGCTAGAAGGCTATCCCTGAAGAGACACTGTACTCACCCCATTTATCAAAAGCATCTTCTTTGCGCCGACTCCACCGTTCCTTGAAAGCCTGCATGATCATTTTGTCTGATGCATCAACGCTCACCACCTCAAACCCTTCCTCCAGGAGCATCACAGAATCAATACTGTAAGTTTGGAAGAACAGCAAATGTGTGTATGAATGGCAAATATTCAAGTTTAATAATGACTTCAGATCATTTCATAAATGTATAACTTTGCATTTCAATAGAAGCAGAGTAATCAGACATTCTAGATTTAGATCTACTCTAAATTTGGAAAATATAAGAAAGAAATTAGATTTAGATATAAGAAAAGTGAACAAGTACGGTTATCCTGAAAAATCTGGGGTGGTATTTTGAACAAGATTTTATCTCTAAAAAGTATTTCATTTTAATGATAAACTAAAATGGGTAAATGTAGATGTAGAGTCTAGACCAACAATTGTTATAACCTCTTTTAATGCTAAACAGACAGATTTTTCACTCATTGTGTTACCTCCCCTCACACACCTGTGCCAGACATAGTCTCAGAGGAACAACCATCAATATCAGAGACTGAAGCTTTACGTCTAGCCTTAGCTCATAAGCCTAAAAATGTCCAATAATTATTCAACTGTCCATGTTATTCGACAGATACACACTAACAGAGCCTCTTCCTTATGATATACCTAATACTGGTACATGTATAGACCAAATTTTTCCATCTCTTTCGTTCATTAGCCTCTTATTGGGGTAGGGTCGGCTCTCTCTCTCGGCTTTAGAGCCGACCCAACCCCAATAAGAGGCTAACGAACGAAAGAGACGGACAAATTCGGTCTAGTACATGTAGAGCTACAAGTTTTTTGATGGGAGGTTGGATGTCCGGACACTTAACTATAACACAAACTTACAAAGCAAAGCCTTCTATTTTGCCTTCAGTTTTAATAAAAAATATTGATCAAATACCATAATGAATGTTTGCCCTTTATCATAATATTGTCCAACATAAAGTCTATCAAAGATGTACATGTATGAAATACTGCATGTACACTTCTTCAAATTGCTGTTTAAAATCAACTGTCCGATTATACACAACCTGTGCGAACACACAAAATGTCACAATTCACGACGTCTGGCCTTTGACCCTTCTACTAGCTTCTGGGTATACTTTCGTCAACAACATTATATTGAATTTGAAGTAGATCTAGACCCTACAACATAATTTATCTTTAATTTTTATAAAAAACTAAAATTAAAAATTAAAAGTTCATGGTTGCAGAAGGGCAAATTAGACCACTTCCAACATGTCAAACTCAAAGGCATGGCCGAAAGTATGACAAAATTTTTAACACACTGAAATTATGTTTGGTCTGATGACGGGAATTTCTGACATTGACATTTTTCAAACTGAGCTCAGCTCACCCAGTGCCACACGCGACATCCAGCACACGCTTGCAATTCTTCTCCCGGAGCAGCTGGGTGATCCAACTTCTGTACACGTCAGTCCTCTCATTGCGGCTGCCGATGTAGTACTCCCATACCTTGGCCGCTTTACCGTCAGCATACTGGTCAGGAATACCCTCTGAAGCAACTCCCAAAGAACGAGTACGATAAATACTGTCCACCATTTTCAGATCAAGACACTATACGTCGCAATATATGAACAATTTCTAATTTTCTTTCAGCGAATAGCTAGATTCCCAACTGCATGGCAGGGTACATAAGTATGCGTTGAAGCAATATAGTTAACGCGTCGCGTAGCCGTACTACACGTTACGTACGGACGGCCGGCGGAAGGGTGATATATTCCATGCAGCTGATTGGCTGGACCATAGCAATGATTGCGTAATACAGTACCTTATCGTTTCGTTTGTTTACAAACTTCATCATGCCACGTGAATTGCTGAGGGCGTGGCATAATAACGGTTTCCACAAGGATGATATTCCATGGTCCATGGTTTCCTTTAACTTTTATAGAAAGTATGCTAGGTCTATGTTGAAGGTAACGTTTGCATAACACTTTCGGAAATTCTTAGAGAAAATCACATTTCTAGAACATTCATTTTCTGCCCTTTCATAAGACACCTCAATCTGGAAAAATGAGCCGGAATAACAAAGATCTGCCCGCTTGCATTTCCATAATTTGATTCTAATAAAACTAATTATTTCTAGTTTTATTAATTTATTTCTAATTCACGCTGTTCAAACGAGAAAAAAACGATTATCCATCGCGCTTTCACCCACCTGCTGAAGAAACAGAAAGCTGCAGAGGGGCATAATATGAGTTATTATACTTGGAGCCCAACATATCCGAAGGTAAATCAAGGTAAACTATTTCCAAACAGGGGGGAGCACCACTCATCTAGGACGATAGTCCACCCCCTGGACTATTCTGGTTAATTGAGTGCACACCCCATAACACACACCAGGCGCGTACGCAGGGGGGGGGGGGG
>BEXV01000602.1:3717-29752 GCA_003118195.1 Hemicentrotus pulcherrimus | reverse complement strand
GGGGGGGGGGGGGGGGGGGGTTCCAGGACACGTGCTCCTGCCACAGTTGCTCTGTGGCCAGTTTCTAACACTAACCATATCACTCATTTCAATACTGGACCTATCACTATACCCAATCCCTACCTTAATTATTCCTTACTCTATTTAGTCCTTACCCTACCTTATTCTATATCTTTCATGAAATAAAGCCCAGAGTAACTGTTGTCAGAGCATGTGTCCGATCACCAGTGTGTGTGCTTAAGATTTGTATTGTCTTTTGAAGGGACAGTCCACCTCCGATTTTGCCCTATGAAACAGAATGTATGCGAACACTGCAGTAAATATGGACAAATATTTTTTTTAAGTCTTGTTTTCCATTAGCTCCTTCTTCCTTTTAACAACACAGACCCTTATTTTATTCATTATCAAAGATTTATCAAAGAAATGAAATAGTTCTGGATCTTGAAAATGTTAGTGGGTTTCAAAGATAACTTTATTTTACAGAATGAATTTGAGCTTTAAAAAACAACTGCTTCTAAAATATCTTGACATTGGAGGCACAGATCTGTTAGATTCTCTCCACATGTGATCCCTATGAAGTTCATGCTTGCTCGTTTCAACAATGTAAGTTTTTAGGTGGACTATCCCTTCAAAATGCTTTGTATGTTTTAGCAGTTTGAATTTTAGCACCAAACTTTCTTAAAACTTTTCATTTCATATTCCAGAAGAAAAAAAATAATCATTTATTGAAGCAATCCATGCATCTATCCTATTAAGAGAATGTCAAAACAATTTTCTTTTCTTTCCTTTAAAATTCTAATTTCAAAAAAGTTCAAGCTGCCTAAGTTCTTGAAATAGTTGATGCAATTGCTATGCATTCAGCATGGAAGTATCATTTTCGATTCCTCTTTTTTAAAGTTTGTATTGCAACATGTATGATTTTGGCCAGTAATTAAAAGGAATGCAACTTTGCAATGTGTGGATTGTGGTATGTTGCTTTTTTCAACATGCTGTTATTCTCTCTGTCCTGTTTAGGTTCAAATTCATGTTTAAAATTATTTGATACACAGAAGGTGCTCCGACTTTAATACACTACAGTGACAACAGCTCTAGACATTACATCGTCAAAGATTTAGCGTTTGGGTCAAGTATGCAAGTTGGTTTTAGGTTAGGGTTAGAGAAAGGTTAAGTGTTTGTTCAAAGTTCAAAGTTAAGTTAAGACATGGACTGCAGAACTTTTGTCTCCAGGCATGTTGTATATCACACAGAAGATTATTATAGCACAGTGAAACATTGCAGGAAAAAAGTTTCTTTTTAGGTTTTTATTGGGTATACAAAATATGATGAAATCATTAAAGCCCAAGNTCTCTCTCTCTCTCTCTCTCCTCCCCCTCTCTCGCTCTCTCTGCCTCCTTCTCTTTCCCATCTCTCTCTCTCTCTCCCTCTCCCTCCCTCCCTCTCTCTCTCCCCTCTCTCTCTCCCCTCTCTCTCTCTCTCTTTCTCTCTCTTTCTCTCTCTGTCACCCACACACTCTTCCAAGCAATAGTTATGTCTCATATCACCAATTTGTAGGAGATTTTCTTTTATATCTTATAGCTCTTTTTATAATAAGCTAGCAAAAAAATAAAGATAAATGTCTTCAAGTAATTTAGAGATGGTATTTTTCTTCTTCTTCTGTTCTCAAGAATAAATCAATAATGCTATAAAACTGGTCAATAAGATGAAGTCTTTAAAAAAAAAAATCATTGAGTGGAATACATTTATCAGTAGTCCTTCGCTACATGTTAACATTCCATTTGAGAAAGATTTTGGCATACATCGTCTGTTCATTCCCTAGTTCTATCACAGCTATCTTTACGTAAAGATTCATTTTGTAGTTTGTAGATTGTTGTAGTACTGTATCTACCACTGTGTTTCAATACATTCTGTAAAACATACATTTTTCCATCTGAATGACTTCATTGTATGTACAGTGTGGTCAATCTTTCATGTCAATTTGAATGATAATGCTCAGCAAAGATTAAATACCGGTACAACTTTTTTTAGGAGTGATAACTACATGTACAAATGCAGAAAAAATGGAATTGTAGCACATTTACCTCCATCTTATTTTTGTTAACCTTTTTATTACAGAGGTTTTTTTTTTCTTTTTCCAATGATTTTGCGGATGTTTCAAAAGTCGTTGAAGGACATCGTATGTATCTAAATGACAAAATATATAGATATATATTTTTTTAAATGCTTGCAGAAAACCACTGTTTGATTATCAAATATCATTGAATGCTCAATCAAAGTGCGATTCCATACTTTCAGCACCAGGCTACATTTCTATAGACAAATGAATATGTTTTTAGGTGTGTTCACATTTGCCTTTGTAAAGTGTACACCATAAAGGTATACAGGACTGGCATATATGGACAGGCCTTTGATAGGGAACCTTTCATACCTTTTGTATGTGTGTCTCCTCATCTCCTTTCTCTCTCACTCTCTCTCTCTCTCTCTCTCTCTCTCTCTCTAATCATACTCCTCTATCATTAATAACAATGTAAAGATGCTAGAAGTGAAAGAGGCAAAAGTAAGTATGGTTTTCCATTCAATGGCATGCTCAAGGCTCGTTCAGATATGATGCACTAAACCGTGCAAGAAAAACAAGTACTTTTTTTAAAACCGATGACTGGCAACCGCCCGCAACAAAGTTCCTGCACATACATATACTGAGCTCTGCGTTATGAAATACAGATAATAGACAATTATTACACTTTCCGTCATCATGAATGAACAGCCGCTGTTTTCCAGCGTCATATCTGAACAAGGCCTACGTTTGTATATAGCATACTCATGGACAGATATTTTTTAATTTGACATTATTTTCCATCCTAGACAGTTTTATTTATTTTCATTTTTTCTTATTTTATCGTGTAGCACTCATCCATTCCTTTCCATTCCTATGCTTCGTTTTGGTTTTGTTTTCATACATAATTTGCATTTGATTTTGTGCAGTAGCATTACCGGTAGATCTTGTTTGTGAAGTGCGTCAACATTATATTTGATGTTATAAAACATAAGAATGTAGGCAGTCTAATTGGTCAGATGACATCACATGACCATGTATCCAGCTTTCCTTCCAGTACCTACCTTGCAAAAAACTTCCTATTTAAAAGTGATAGCCCACGGCTGAAAAGTCATAATGCACGGCTGAGATGTGCGTTTGCTCTCTGATGCGTAAAAGCTTCAGGCCCGATGAAATGCACCTAGCTTTAAATGGCAAGGGCACTGATGTACACACTGTTTACCTGCGCCCATGACTACCGCTATGTGATTCTCAGTATTTTGAGCAGGGATTTTGCTTACCGGGTATTTCTTGACTTAAGGTCATATTGTGGACCCGTTTTTTAAAACAAATAATTCATGTTTTAAAGCTGGTGCATTAATGATATGCGCTGAGCAATTATTAGCCAGATAATGAATTTGGCTAGTCTCGTTCATTGTGACTTAAATTACGTGCAGTGAATATTCACTAATAATGCACTCGCAAGCATGAATTATTTGTATATTATCATATCAGAGCTATTCGGTTATACAAATAAAACAAACTGAATAGAACATATTGAAGTTCTGCTATCTGGCATTTGAAGTGTATATTTAATCTCTTTTTCATTTGACATATATCTTATCATGTCATACCATTCAAATATTTACACACATAGCACAATAATTCAATTGCAATTGCCTGTCATGATAGAATTGGGTACAAGGGGCTGTTCAATTTTTCTTTTTTCTTTTTACGTCTGAATATACAATTAAAGTAGATTCAACACATCCTATAATTAAGGTACTTTTGATGTTCAGGCACTTCAAACAGATATTGTTTGCATGTTAGTACAATGTATACATGTATTCAGATCTTTTCAAAAGCTACATGCTTTTCCATGACAATTTAGTATAGCACTGACGATTGTGTGTGCAATTTGAGATCAATTTCCATATCTGCACATGGCTATGATTATAATACCGGTAGGTAATTTCATCTTGTAGATAATCATCATCAAAATGGAAAATAAATAGATACCCGGTACTATCGGATAATATATATGATCAACATTACCGGTATCCAGTGTCAAGACATTAAACATTTCACTCCAATTGGAATTTGGGTTTGTGCATGTATGATGGTAATGGTATATATTTCATTATCGATTCATATGTACAAACATATTTATTCTTATATACTGGTATTATCAGTTCTTGATGTTGGACAATAATTAGGGATATATTTATTACAGATGATTAAAGAGGAGAGCAAGTTTGGTTACCCCAGCTTTATAATGTATTTAATTTGCAGTGAAGCATGCCTATAGATGTGATTATTTTTGTTTGCATTACCGATTACTTACGTGTATTACAGTCGTACTTGTATTAGAGAATATATATCGTAAATAGAAATAAGCATCAACCGTGATATTGTACAGTAAGAGATTTACATGTTTTTTTTACATGTGATGTAATATATGTGACCAAGATGAGCAGGAAATTTAACATTTTAGAAATCAGTTTTGAATGCTAATTTTCAAGAGGAAGGCAGTTTGTTTTAAACGTAAGGACAAAGTTTGCTCTTGACACCCCCAAATTTCTGCTCCAGGGTTGTCTGAACATTGTACATGTATGTATGTAAAATACCCCTTGATTCAACATAATTCATTTAGATGTCCTGTGAATAATAAGAGTAAAATGACTTAACATCGGGTTAGTAGAAAAGAATATCCAATTTTGAGAGATTTGGCTTACTAAATGTCAAAATACTTAGATGTGATCTGAATAAGACTTGAGATTCCCTAAAGATATTCCAAAAAATTCAAATTTTTGCCTCATTTTATGTTCATGTATAGTTAAGTTATTCATCATATTGTATGTCCTGTGGTAAGTTGACCTGGGCCGGTCAATACTTAAATGATGTCAATGTTTTACATAGCACTTAACTTAGCTAAGTAAAATGCCTCGAGTCTTATTCAGATCACATCTAAGTATTTTGACATTTAGTAAGCCAAATTTAAGGCAAAATGCTTTACTGATGACCATTGTGATATCTCTTGACCAATCCAAACTTATGCGCAATAAACATGTCAGATTAAATGCACCTTAATTGTGGACATCCTATGATGACTGTGTATAAAAACCATATACCGGTACCTGCCAATCAAGGCCTCCAAAATAATTGGCTTGAGTCAGCTAGTGAGCTGTTCTCAATTTAAAATTACTTTGCCAAAAGCTTCAACTGAATACAAACATTGGCTGAGTATTTTACCCAAGCCAAAACCTGTTTCGAATTGAATACTGGCCCTGGTATCCTCGCTAACCTCTCTTAACATGATGAATTTAATATATCAATGATCCCTTTAAATGATTTGAATACTGACTTCTCTTTTTTTGAACCCACAGGTTCCATTCACAACTCTCTGGCTGCCTCCAGGGTGGAGCATGCCCTATCCGAAGTCGCTTCCTCGACCGGTAGTTTCATCCCCAAGACCGGGTCTCAACAGCTGTGGATGATCCAGGCTCACATCTGGCTCGCTATCGGTAAGAGTTTCATTTTACCGTTTTTCAGTATTGTATTCTATGTGCTTGTAAAATGTAAACAATTGACCCATTGGCAGCGAATAATGTTTGATATTATATTATACCATGAATACATGAATGAAAAAATAAATAGAATAATAGAAAGAACAAATAATGAAGAAAGAAAAAAANACTTCACACCAATTGGAATTTGGGTTTGTGCATGTATGATGATAATGGTATATATTTCATTATCGATTCGTATGTACAAACATATTTATTCTTATATACTGGTATTATCAGTTCTTGATGTTGGACAATAATTAGGGATATATTTATTACAGATGATTAAAGAGGAGAGCAAGTTTGGTTACCCCAGCTTTATAATGTATTTAATTTGCAGTGAAGCATGCCTATAGATGTGATTATTTTTGTTTGCATTACCGATTACTTACGTGTATTACAGTCGTACTTGTATTAGAGAATATATATCGTAAATAGAAATAAGCATCAACCGTGATATTGTACAGTAAGAGATTTACATGTTTTTTTTACATGTGATGTAATATATGTGACCAAGATGAGCAGGAAATTTAACATTTTAGAAATCAGTTTTGAATGCTAATTTTCAAGAGGAAGGCAGTTTGTTTTAAACGTAAGGACAAAGTTTGCTCTTGACACCCCCAAATTTCTGCTCCAGGGTTGTCTGAACATTGTACATGTATGTATGTAAAATACCCCTTGATTCAACATAATTCATTTAGATGTCCTGTGAATAATAAGAGTAAAATGACTTAACATCGGGTTAGTAGAAAAGAATATCCAATTTTGAGAGATTTGGCTTACTAAATGTCAAAATACTTAGATGTGATCTGAATAAGACTTGAGATTCCCTAAAGATATTCCAAAAAATTCAAATTTTTGCCTCATTTTATGTTCATGTATAGTTAAGTTATTCATCATATTGTATGTCCTGTGGTAAGTTGACCTGGGCCGGTCAATACTTAAATGATGTCAATGTTTTACATAGCACTTAACTTAGCTAAGTAAAATGCCTCGAGTCTTATTCAGATCACATCTAAGTATTTTGACATTTAGTAAGCCAAATTTAAGGCAAAATGCTTTACTGATGACCATTGTGATATCTCTTGACCAATCCAAACTTATGCGCAATAAACATGTCAGATTAAATGCACCTTAATTGTGGACATCCTATGATGACTGTGTATAAAAACCATATACCGGTACCTGCCAATCAAGGCCTCCAAAATAATTGGCTTGAGTCAGCTAGTGAGCTGTTCTCAATTTAAAATTACTTTGCCAAAAGCTTCAACTGAATACAAACATTGGCTGAGTATTTTACCCAAGCCAAAACCTGTTTCGAATTGAATACTGGCCCTGGTATCCTCGCTAACCTCTCTTAACATGATGAATTTAATATATCAATGATCCCTTTAAATGATTTGAATACTGACTTCTCTTTTTTTGAACCCACAGGTTCCATTCACAACTCTCTGGCTGCCTCCAGGGTGGAGCATGCCCTATCCGAAGTCGCTTCCTCGACCGGTAGTTTCATCCCCAAGACCGGGTCTCAACAGCTGTGGATGATCCAGGCTCACATCTGGCTCGCTATCGGTAAGAGTTTCATTTTACCGTTTTTCAGTATTGTATTCTATGTGCTTGTAAAATGTAAACAATTGACCCATTGGCAGCGAATAATGTTTGATATTATATTATACCATGAATACATGAATGAAAAAATAAATAGAATAATAGAAAGAACAAATAATGAAGAAAGAAAAAAAAGAAAGAAAGGAAGAAAGACAGATAGTTCTTCCTCTATAAACCCAAAGGAATTACTACTACCACTGTGAAAAAAGAAAGAAAGGAATCAATCGATCTGGCGATGCTCAGTGGCTGCCGGGCTCACGATCAATTGGGCAAAAAGAATTTCCGTTTCGGTTTAATAAAATTTGAGTGGTCTATTAGGCTATTATTATTATTATTATTTTTATCAAGAAAAATACATCATATACAAAATAAAATCAAATAAATTTCCCTTGCTCGTGGTAGTGTTATTTTAGATGACATTCAACCATTCTTGACCTTGAAGTGTACTAACTGATATCAATTATATTTCATATGGCAACTTTCTTTGTTTTATTCTTTCCCCTAGATCATTGTCTAACCATGAGACTTGGTGGTCCATGGATTAATCTATATGATTTTTTAACATATCAGTTTAGCATAGAAAGACAGGTTCTTATTTAGCTGAAGCACATTAAATCAAATATTAATATTTGTGTGGGATCTACCATATACAGCATTCTTAGGTATAGATAGAGTCAAAAAAAATTTCCCGAGATATTTTCATTTTAATAGCGTTTAGATTTAATAAACTTCAAAATATTACAAGGCCCTGCAATGAACAAGAAATAGCACCATGTTTTTCAAACATAGGAGGGTTATCCTTGATGAGAGTAGGCTTTATGCTCCCAAACATACTCCAATTATAGTCTGATTGTTTTTGTTTTTTCTTTTTCACTCATTTAGCTGAGCTGTACTTGAGCCTTGAAAGACCGGAGGAGGCCAAGGCTTGTGTGCAGGAAGCGTCGTCCATCTTTCCTCTCTCGCATCAGGTTATGCATACGGTAAGACTGGTATTCTTCCCAAGAGAGCCACAGGTATTCGTGAAGCACCTCCTTCACTTTGGCAGTGATTATTCTCAAATGTAGGAAGTGGGATGCCTCCATATGTAAAAGATCTGTGGATATTTTGGGGTCATTTGTACATTTTTGTTCATTTTCTTGGTATACAGTGAAATTTCGATGTTTAAAGGCATCGTTTAACAATGTTAAGTCTGAGATGCACGGCCCTACATGTATGTGTTATCAGTGTCTGTGATATGGTGTAATATTGATGTCCTAAAATAATTGTGCTTCAAAATGATCAAGAAGTGCCTCAAAAGTATAAAAATCTTTGAGTAACTGGTTTTTATCATACTCGTTTTACTTAATAGACTGTAGTGTTATTAAAAAACATATGGTAAATGCAAAATTTGGTTTTGACTTCCAATCATAAATGTCTTGATAATCCGACAGGCGATTGACTTGTAAAAGTCATTGGGTTCCTGACTGACCTAAAGGGTTTATAATTATCATAGAAGCATGAGCTAAATCAAGGATTTTGTTTCAGAATCTGAGACAAAGTTTCTCAATCCCTTGAATCACATTTAAAACAAATTATTCCTTCATGTTTCCAGAGAGGATGCATTCATGAGCACAACGGAGAGTGGGACGACGCCAAGCAGGGTTACGACAGTGCCCTGGCCATCAACCCCTCGCACATCACCAGCCTACAAAACCTAGGGTGTGTTTACACTCAGCAAGGCAACCTGCTTATGGCGGAGAGGATACTCAGAGAAGCCGTCAACATGGACCCCACATCACACCAGGCTTGGTAAGAACCGGCACAGCTCTATTTCATAATATTTGTTATGAATCAAAAATGCTAAAATTCTATGACAAATTTTTCTCTCAGCCAATGAAATGGGACGATTTTTTAAAAGCTAATAACAGGTAATGTTACTTGTTTTTGATAAAAAGTTTTATGACTCTGAGCCCAGGTCATATTTTTTGGTTGACATCAAGGCAGCAATATTTATCAAGACTTCTAATTCATCTTAAGTATGAATATACATTGTAAACATGACTAATGTATCAGATTGCAGTCAGTATTGAATATTGTATTTGTTTTGATACTCGAGTGTGATTGGCTTTTAAACTCCTATTTGAGTCAAGTTCTCACATTATTTCTTCAAAATGTGTATGATGATATGTTCTTGTGATTTAGCTCAATTTGACTTTTTCTTGTCACCTTGTCTTTGCAGGATCTCACTTGGTAATGTTCTTCAGGCTTCAGGTCAATGTGAAGCAGCGGGAGAGTGTATGTTGACTGGTCTACAGCTCGAGTCAACAAGCCCTATCTTACCGTTTTCTACTATTCCAAGATCTCTCTAGAATCTGTGTCATTTCTATTCTGTGTAATTGACTTCAAGACCTGGTGTCAACTTGTGGCCTGTCACAGGGTAATGTGCTTCAGGGTGAAGGGCATTCTGAAGCAGCAGGAGAGTGGTTACCCCATCTTCCCATCCTGGACTACACCATTCCAAGATCTCTCCAAAAACCCTTTACCGCTAGTTACAAGTCTATCCAAGAGGGACCGTCAAGGTTGGTGTCGACTACTGGGATTTCATTGGGTAACATGCTTCAGGCTGGTGTCCAGTGTGGAGCAGCAGTAGAGAGTTTATAGACTGGACCACACCATTCTAAGATCTCTCTAGAATCCCTCTGGATGCAAGTCTATCCAAAAGGACTCATTACTCTGTGATGTCAAAATTATGGACTTTGCTTGGTAATGTGCTTCAGACTGAAGGACAGTGTGAAGTGGCAGGAGAATATATGTGTGGACTGGTCAGTCTACAGCTCAGGTCGACAAACCCCCATCTTACCATTTTCTACCATTCCAAGATCTCTCTAGAATCAATGTTCTGTATTGGACTATATGAACTGGCGACAGCTTGTGGGATATCACAGGATAATGTGCTTCAGGGTCAAGGGCAGTATGAAGCAGCAGGAGAGTGGTTGTAAACTGGTTTCCCATCCTGGACCACACCATTCCAAGATCTCTCTGGAGTCAACCCTGTGGACTTCAAGATCCGATTCAACTTGCAGAATCGTGCTGGGTTATGCGTTACAAACAGGAGGGCAGTTGATACAGAGTATACTGAATGTTGACAGGTCTACACCTATACCACCGAGCCTCCCAATGTATGCTGGCCAATCTTGAATGATGTTTACAATTTTCCTTTTGTAAATGTAGGATTTCTCTTCTGTCGGGTTATATAGGTGCATTAGATATCCTAAACTTTTCACCAGCTCTCAGATTTGATAAAATATTTCCCAAAAAAGACTAAAAGATTGTCTGAAATGACGATCCTATCAATGACATCTATATCATGTTTTAAGGCAAACGAACTGCCAATTCTTCATTCTATGTCCCAAGTTATATCTTGTTTGTGAATACTCCAAACTACCGCACACTCTTGTAAACTAGGACCAAATCATGACAGCAAAACAGAAAATGTTGACCTGATTTATGTAGAAATGTCCTGGTTGCCATAGTGATATAAATCCAAAAACAAATTAGGCAGAGTTTGAGAGTACAGGTACATGTATTATACACTCTATTGGCTTTCAGAGCAGATGGTTTTAATGTTATAGTATATGATATGATTGTGCAATATCTGTTGATATATATACAACATGTACATGTATTTATGAGTGCACAGTTATTTGTGGTTCGTTTGTTTAGTTTTTCTTTTAAATATCAGTGAATTTAATTTTGCTTTTCTGTAGTATTACGATGCGACTACAATTGTTTTATTGCAAGAAGAAAACAGCATTACATCAAGGCACTGATACAATTTTGTTTGAATTTATTTATAGATCATATTATCACAATTATATATATACTTTTTATGTTTTAGGCAAACAAATGGTGGTTTCATTCTAGTACATGTACAAACAAGATCACAAATATTTCCAAAAAGCTCCTTCCCTGCAATTTCTGTGTATTATTATATTTCCTGTAGAAAGTGTATTAGGATAGAAAATGGCCAAAGTAATGTTTGCACATGGTGATTTTCTGGAAATATTTGTGTAAAATATTTATTTCTCTCTTATACACATGTCCTTTTCAAAACTTGCATTCTATACAGCTGTACAATTTACAAGGTTTGTTATCTAGATGTATTATTCTATATAAAATCATCCGTTCCCTAAATTTTTGATAAATGAATACAGGACATGATTTTATAGTCCTAATGGACATTATCTTGTGGAAGCTACTGATTCAATAAATTTACAAAAATATGTCATTTGCCCTGAGTTTGTCATATTTTTATTTTGTGCTGATGACATTTAACAAGCTTTCAAAATACAAGTTAGAGAAAGTATGGATAAACGATGGATACAAAAATGTGTTGATCTGATAATCGTACAGGATAAAGAGAAGATGGAAGATAAAATGAAGAAAGAAAAGAATATAGGCAGAGAAAGAGAGAGGATGGGGGGGGGGGGCAGGGGAGATACCTAAGTTATGCATATCATATAACCAATCGTGCAATACCAGAATCTATTCATTGACATTATTGCTTATTGTGAACTTTTCATTTAACCCAAGGTAGTATTATTGCACAATCATACAACATGAGAAAATTTAATGAACAATTTCTTGAGAGTAATGTCCTGATCTTAATACCTGATTGACACTTATATGTGGGCCAATAAATTCAAAGGAGCACGGATTCAGTAAACACATTCAAAATTGCACAAATGTGTACACAGTTCCACATATGTTTTCTAAAACACTTCATTTGCCTTAAAACTGCATACTGATAATCTATTTTAATAATATATATAATGTTGCCATAAAAGTATCTGCCATCTAATTAGCAAGATATAAAGGCAATGGAGGCACTTGTGAACAATTACTTATTACAGAATGTGCATAAAGCATGCATGTCATGATATGTAGCTATGGTCCCAAATATACATACAATTCTAGTTATGAATTTCATCAGAAAAAACATGAAATGTGGAACATGCACAGTTTGGTATTCATAGATATCCCTGTGACACCCGAGGTGGTATTCTGAGAATTCTTGCACACTTGCAATTTGAAACAAATCAACTTGAAATTCTTTCATATTTGTGCTATTATGACCCATGCATGCAAAGAGAGATTCTATTTGCTGAACGTATGGAAAAGACATTTGCTATTACACTGTATACGTGTGATGTTCTATATAAGCCAAATACTGCTGAAATGACTTTACCAATAGTGATTACATAAGGCAAAAGGCCCAATTACTGCAATATGATCACATCACGTTTTTTATTTTCAATCTGTTAGGGTTGCATAAATGTGATGCAGCATCTGCCATGCATTATTAACTCTCCCTAATGGCAACTGATAATAAATATAGGAATACAATGAAAGACAGCACTGCAAAATGAGGAAAATGTATCAAGTAATAATAGGAGTCTTTGATTCAACAAAAAAGCTGAGCACCAAAAAGAATTTGTGCCAAAGTAATACTTCCACATCTGATTCTCCTTTGTGGATATACATGCATATTCAAATAGTATCATAGATAAAAAAAAATATTGTCTGCTGAGAGCCAGAAGGGTGTTGACACTTTTTTTAAACATAGGATAGGAGGCTCTTGTGGCTCTTAGCAGATGATATCTGAAATATATCACACATCTGATAACACAGGAAAGGCATCACCACGGCAACCGATCGATATTCACGTTCCCACCGCACAATACCACTGCCACATTCTTCAAGCTTGGATCTAGCGCCCTCATCTGGTCCGACAATACAGCTGCTACAGGGGCTGCCCCCGCTGCTTCCACGACAAGCTGGTTAGAAAAAATAGTAATCAAGACAAAATACAATGCATCTAGATGTTAGTACTACATCACACTTTTGCAAACACAGTTGAGGCACGTTCAGATATGATGCAGTTAACCACCAACAAATTTTTAACATATATTTTTTTTAAATGTAAATAATAATAATATTTAATTTTTATATAGCGCTTAATACAAATGTCTCTAAGCGCTTTACAAATATACTACCGGTATATATTATATACTATAAATGGATGGCAACTGTATGCAACGTGCGCATATTCATGAGCTCTGTGTTACAAGATACATGCAGAAATGTAACGCATTTTACACATTGTGTCATTTTTAAAAACTGCTGTGGTTTTGCCACGTCATATCTGAACGACACCTACCATTGTAGAACACTGTCAGAAACAGCTAGAGCATTCTTCATGTGATGTCACATATTGTGAACTATTTCCAACACAGCAAATGATTGCAAATATATCGATGCTCCCAGGAACCCAACGCATCAAATGTAAAGTCTCCTTCAACTAGAGTCAAACACAAGCAAATTTAATACTTTTTGTCATTCAAGCATCTATAATTTGACATACTAAAGTTTAATTTGTCAAATTTGGTTGACTGAAAGATCAACCATAACTCAGTTAGTGGCAAGCCTCTGCATATAAAGGACTGCACTGCAAAAAAAGATGAATGGATAAATACCGAGCTCTATCTTCAATCAGCAAGGCAGGGAGGGGAACACCACAACCAAAATTTGTAACAAGTGATTTGCATATGGAATATACAGAGATATTCATAAAAATTTCATCGGCCCAAGAATTATCTTCATTGTTGCAGACGAGGTGTTGTACATTGTGCCATGAAGCTTGAATATCACCATGGCAATTGGTCGATATTCACGTTCCCACCACAAACGAGGACTCCCACGTTCTTTACACTTGGATCGACAGCTTTCATCTCGTCCGATAAGACCGCCGCTACAGGACCTGCACTTGCTGCTTCTACTACTAGCTAAATAGGAAAATAGTCATGAATAGAAAATAGCTAGATATGCTAGTATTTTAGCAAAATGAGTGTGACTTAACCTTCCAACCCTGCTATGGACATTGAGCGACCTATAATTATCAATCCTTCAAATCTAGGCCACTCAGATACACAGTGTACTGGTATAGCATGGTTATTTTAGTTTCTGTGTTATAAGAGCTTCAATGTTTTGTCATCTCCAGATTTTATAGTTTTTGAATTAGAAATACAGTATGTGCTGGAAATAGCACTTGAAATTCAGGAGAATGCCGGAGAAAGTAGAAGGAAAGTATGAAGAGGGAAATGATAGGAGGTTTACACTGTTGCAGATTGTTGGCTTGAGTGGAATCGAAAAAATTGAGAAGTTGATAAAGATTCAAACAAAGATACATTATCAAAAGTCAGAGATCACAAATGAAGGAATGATATAATTAATCTCTCATCTGCAAATTTTGGTTATTAAAACCATTAGTACAGTATACATAGGTATTCTGAAAGCCAACCTACACTTAATGTTTGAGAAGGTTACACTTAAAGTTGTTTGAAGACTTAACTTCCATTTTAAAATCATAATTGGATATTTTCATAATGAAATAGAGAGTTTCTTCAACTTACCTTTAATCTTGTCCATGTGAATTTCATTGCTGATATGATTTCCTCATCTTTCTGCAAAATCAGACAAAACGTCAATATTAATCAAAGGGGAATATTTCTCCACTAAATGTCAAAAAGCACAAAGGTATTCACATTTTACCATCCATTCTGAAATGTCAGTGATAATTGTTCTATAGTTAAATACAGGAATTTTGATAGCACAAATTTTTCAATTTACATCAAATAAATATGTCAAACCCACTGATACAAAGATGCAAAATAAATATGAATTTTCTTGCATGTCTTGAACTCCGATTAGAACCCTGTTCCTATCATTTACAAGTTTAGCCTTTGAGCTGCCAAGTCCATGCCAAAACCTACCAATCTAATACTGTAACCTCTATACAACTGTGCCCTCTCATATCAGTTAAAAAAGGGTGTAATCGCACATACCACTGTAAACACTTGTTTCTCAACGAGGTCTCTGACGATGGGCCAGGTGAGCTGTCCTACCTGCTGGGTTGGGGTTGCATCAGCCACCGTGTCCAGGGTCCTGGGTGGACCAACCCACATTCTCTCTCCTGGTGAACCAAGCATTCCATTAAGTAGATAAATGTGAGAGGAAAGGGAATCAATAAATGTTTGAAATAATGATAAATAGCTAGGATTTTGAGAAAGATAATTTCATCGATGAGGAAAAAGAGTAAATGAAAGGACAAACAGTACAGCAAAATATAATTGTGCTATTTCAGTATTGTTTAAACTGCTATCATTAATGACCTATTGTGTTAAAACGTCTTTTCGGTGCTATTTAGAAATCACTGATAATCCAAATGTCACATTTTGATGTTTGATTGACTTGGTCGAACTACGATAGTGGCAGCTGTGGGATTAAAACAAAAGTATTTTATCTCAAACATGAAGTTGTAAGCTGGTCTCAGTAGTATTATCATCTTTTTTTTTTTGCAGGGTAATATGTATCCTATTGTATATCACAAGATACATTCGCTTTCAACACCGTAGTTGTACTGATATATATGCCATCTTAACTCTCTCTCATATACTGCGTTATGTTACTTTCCATCGCATCTTGTGAAATATGGTGAGGATATTTTATCCAAAGTAAAACAGTGGCAGGATCGAGTGGGACGTGTAATGATAGATGACTTAAACATGATTTGTATGCTTTTCATAATATCCTCAATTGTTAATCTTTGAAATGGGCTAATCTGCTGTATATCTTACCTGATTCAAGCGATCTTTGGAGATCTTTTCCCTCAGGTTCAACGGCAAACACTGTTTTGTAAAGAAAATAAAAAACATACAACTACATCAGTAGAATGTACAATGTTTATTTGTAGATGTACTTCTAAGAAAACGCAATGCCCCCTCAAAAGCCTTTCACATTCAGTGTTTAATTTTGTGAAATACATCTCGATGTCACTGGAAAAATAAAACTGAAATCTGCAAACTAGTACTGTCTTTGCTTACAGTATACCTGATAAAAAGAACCTTCAGTCCTACACATGTATAACCATACTGTAAATTATCATAATACACGATACGCTCCCGCAAGTCTTCATATAAACTATAATGAAAGAAAGGTCAATCTCTGTTTTACCTTTGACATTTGGCTTAATACCCTTGATAGCCGTAGCTATACCAGCTATGAGACCTCCACCACTGGTCATGACTAGGACTGCATCAAGGTCTGGGATCTGCTCACACATCTCAACACCAATAGTACCCTGGAATATCATATGTGAAAGTGTTTTTACATCATGAGCAGAAATGCACAGTGTTGTTACCAACAAGCTCAATTGCTTTAATTCTGATAATGATGTTCACAACATAGTTATCAATATCACAGATAAAAAATATGACCAATACCGATGAACATTTCTAGGTATTCCTTCCGAGTATTCTTCATAATTAGAACAAGGGTGATAATATTATAGTCTGCCAATTTTTGCTGTATAATCAATGTATTTGATTTTCCTTTCCCCTTTCCTGTTTATTCCCTTTAAGACAGGTGCATGAAAAGATAATAGGGACTTTTAGATTCTGCACGACAAGAACGCGGACTGCCCTTTTAAGGCAATGTCATGTCACTGCCAGTGCCTTAAAAGGACGTCACATTGCCTTAAAAGGGCAGCCCACGTTCTCGTCGTGCAGAATCTAAAAGTCCCTAATCATGAAGAATGTGAACATTAGCCAAAAACTTTTCCACTACCAAGAAAAGAAATCTATCCAAATTTAAGTGGTCAATGATGCCACATCCATCACACGTCATCACACATCTTTCCCAAAAACAAGAGAAACCTTGAAAGTAGGCAAGGTCACCTATGATATTATGAAGCAGTGACAAATTCGGAAGCAGATGAGCTCACTAAATAATTTTTTTTTTCAGCTGGAACACGGTATGAGCTCATCAAGGCTACCAAATTAGGAGGTGTTTAATTAATTAAAACTGACCACCAAAGCAACCATGACTTCATTTAGTCATGAAAAAGGTTTATTTATTTTAAGAAGAAACTCTCCAAAGGCTACTTAGGGATGAGGAGGGATTGAGTCGATGTAAAGACAGGTTCAATACTGACCTGACCTGCCATGACATCGTAGTCGTCATACGCAGGGACAAACGACAGGTTCTGTTCTGTTGAAACACGCTCACATGTTTCCTTCCTGTGACAGATAGAGAGATAACAGAATAATACAAAAACAATACTATCTCAAATTATATACCTACACGAAAACAACCCTGGCACAATTAGGTTCTGTGTTTTTTATGTTATAATTATAAGGTAAAGCTACATGAAAGTAAAAACACCAAAAAATGTTCTTGGATTCGATACCTGGCCAGCTACATTTTGCAATTTTAGGCCGTTTCCACAACATCCTTACACGGTTATCTGTGCACATGATCAATGAAGTGTTAATGACCTCAGGTTATCATACACATGCATATATACTTTTTTGTATAAAGATAGCACGATATGTTTACTTCTGTTATCTTTTTGTTTTCTGAGAGATGTCATTTCTTTAAAGGGGAACTCCAATAACTATCAATTAGTTGCTCTAAATGAAACATGAAAAAGAAATACGTTTATGAAATTGTGAATGAAAAAAAAAGGAAGTTATGACTTCTGAAAGTAAGGACCAAACATGTATCAGCAACTAATTAGACTCTATTGGTCCTACGATTCTGTAGTGTATAGTGTAGGCCACCCCATGAAATGCGTCCCTTGATACTGAAAAATCACTTGACATGCTCATTTAATATTAAATTTCCTGTATCATTATACTGTACCATGCCCACCATAGCCCATTTTTCCGCCTCATCAATCAAAGGCTAGAAATTGTCCAATATCCCAGATTCTGAATGGTACATATATAGATACTGGATCACCCTCTGGAGCAACTTCAGAACAGGGTGAAGATCATTTCCTTTACCATAATCCTACCTGGATTGTTGGGTTGGTTCACAGAAGACCACATCGGCTCCATACCACCTGATGGCATCTATCTTGACCGAGGCAGTGGTGTGGGGTACTACTACCGTGCAGGGTACCCCAACCATCTGGGCGGCACAGGCCAGCCCTGAGCCATGGTTACCTGTGCTGTGGGTCACCTGGATAAAACGAAAAGTAGTTTAAATTAAAAACAACTCTTCTTATGTGATTTGCACTTTCATGTAACATCTAAAATCAAATGATAAATTACAACTAAATGTTCTCTTGTCCATCACATTAGCTTTCTGTTTAAACGTGATTATACATGTGAACATATTTAATTATTTACTTACCAGTAACTGTCTGAAAGCCTATCATTGACAGTAAATAAGTATTAAAGTGGTGATTTTTTATAATTATCAGAGTTATTTTTTTTAATCAACCCCTCCCACAGCCTTACACTAAAAATCACAATTCTCAAACAACAGTGACATGATCTACAAAGAAACTAAAATTGAGAAAGGTGTTATATAGAACATATATCATTTGCCTCATGAATAATTAATTGAGATTTATTAAACCAAAATTAGAAAAAAATATTGAAAATTACATATGGGCTACAATTGTATGGAAAATACCACTTACCACTCCCTTTGTCTGCACTTGATTCTCTTTCAATAAAATAATCTGTATATTTTAAAATAGAAGAATATAAAAAATATGTTAAATATCAAAATTACAGTTATGTTTGCGATATCTTCGAAGCAGAACTCAGTGTTGTAGGGAGACATGCAGCCAGAATTTTCAACATGGTGGGACCCAAACAAGAATAGAAGCACAGAATTTAGGAATTGGTCAGTCGGTTGTGTGTATTGTTGACCTGACAAATAACTCTCTTTAACTTAAATATGGTGGACTTTTGTTTAATTCTAAATCACAAGTGAAGAGCAACTCTTTTGCCCTCTCCCTGCTGCCAGCTAAAACCTATAGTATAACATATAAGTGATACGTTATACCATTTACAACAGCTAATAGGCCTCAGCCGAATAATTCCTGGACATGATTATTTCCTCTTTTTTTTAAAATCATATCAATCTATTAAAGTAACTTCAAAATGAAATTACCACAGTTTGAAAACTGTTATATTTCTTCAATCTTTATCCTGAATATAATTGTCAATATCATTGTCAGCTGACATCCATTTTGGATTTTGGGAGATTAAAAATTTGCATCTTGGATTTCCTTTAACGATTTCTGACTCATATCCTGTGGCTACTGCCGTGGACTGACGGACATCTCCCTTTTTAAACCTCCTCATTTCACACTTTGTGGTTTATTTATAAATCTGGCGAAACTATTAAATATATTTTCAGATCATTAGTCTCTAACGTATTACTTTATATCCTATAGCTAATGGTAAAAAGCAACAGTTTCATATTTAGGTACACCATACAAAGATATCAATATAGCTCATGTAGTAAAACTTCTCATTCCATTATCAATATTGATTTTAACATTATGATTTGGTATTATTGATCAATTATACATACCATTGTTTATTTCATTCAGTCTTAATGTGTCTGAAGAATTTTGTACAAAAAATCAAAAATTAAATGACACTTTGTTCATCTTCGGCCTCAACTAAATAATATAAATAGGACCATATGCACTATAGGTAAGGGTGTGTAAAGGCATGTTCTCAACCAAATTAAGGCCTTATCTTTCATACAGTTCAGTCGAGATTTATCTAAACATATTGTCCAAGTCTGATTGAAATTGCGATCATTTACTAATAATATTTAAACAAAAGCAAATTTGTAAATATATAACTGTAAAACAACGGTAATACTAAATACAATTTTGTATAATCATATAAAGTAAGAAGTTAAAGTGCTGAGTAAAAAATAGACTTTTTTAACCTGCAATTGTGTGAAATGGATTGATTAATATAACATCCTCCTAAGAATAAAATGCAAAGTACAGACAATAAAAAATGAATTACAAAAGGATGACACTTACATGTTCTGATTTTTCAACATTTATAAAGGTTCTGAAAACTTGAAGCTGAGTTTGTATACTAATTCTTTTTCATTGGAACATTTCTTTACGGTACTCACCATTTTCTCATACCAAACACAAAAATAATGTATGATGCACATCTATTTGAATAACAAAACTAGATCATAATCCTATAGGCTAGAGTATACAGTATATATATCTTTCGTGCATGAGCCATCAGAAATCATGTATGTATCTCATCTATAAAAATAAAATATAAAATATAAAAACCTTTAACAAATTACTATCTAGAAGCATCACCCTCTAAGTTCCTAGTAATGATTGAAGAGGATTATTTCATATTTTGATGTTTTAAAAGAAAAAACCTACCAAAATCTGATATTTAAACACATCACACCTACTCTCACAAAACTATCATCGGCATCATCATCATCCCCACCACATTACATCATTATTATTCATCACCATCATCATCATCATCATCATCATCATCACCATCATCAACATCACTATCATCACCATCATCATCATCACCGTCACCATCATCATCACCATCATCATCATCACCATATATCACCATCACCATCACCATCATCATCATGCACCATCACCATCATCTTTATCATCATCATCATCATCATCACCATCATCATCATCAACACCATCACCATCATCATCATCATCATCATCATCACCATCATCATCATCATCACCATCACCATCATCGACACAACCATCATCATCATCACCATCATCATCACCATCATCATCATCATCATCACCATCACCATCACCATCATCTTCATCATTACCATCACCATCACCATCATCATCACCATCACCATCATCACCATCATCATCACCATCATCATCACCATCACCATCACCATCACCATATCATCTTCATCATTACCACCACCATCTTGTTTGTGGTAAACTCCACCACTCATGTCTCTCCATACAACAATCTATACTCACAGCATTTAGAGCTCCTCGAATCTTGAAAGAGCCAGTTTTCTGCAGGTTTTCAGCCTTGAAAAACACATTCCTCCCAGTCAGTTTGTCGACTGTGCCACTTGTAAAAACTGGAGTTGGACCGATATAGTTTGCCACTCTTTTCGAGGCACTCAGTATCCTGTCAAATAACATTGTGTGTGTGTTCCATTTGCACAATTGCACACTTTTAGTACGTCAGAGCACTTCTTGGTCAGAGTATATAAGACTCTCATATGCTCAAAGGGGTATATATGATTTCATGTAACTGATTCTTACCATAGGCAACATGCAGTATACAGTATAGCCTATACTATAGGTTAGCTATGTCCACTATGCGAATGGCCCAGATCTGGGTCTGGTATTATTGTTGTTTACATACACAGATATCAGCTGAAGCAGACGCCGGTAGTAAAGACATATTACTTCCGGGTTCATGGGGCGGAGTTTACAAGAGCGCGAAGATAATTGGCCAGTTATTGACCCTAATTTCCTCATGTGGCCAATCATGCCTATCGGCCAAATTTTGTCTGATCGTAATATTTTCGTGCGACAGCAGGAGTCGTCGTTCAGCGGAATATCTCAAGTTGTGTTGTAAAGCTTGGCGAAAATACTTTGAAAACCTTAAAGACAGAATACTTTCTGATTGAAGGAGAGCAATTGGAATATATTGAATATACCCGACACCGCAGGACGAGTAGTTTTTCGCGAAAATGTGTGGCCGTCGGACTTCAGGAGATCGAGAATAACCCCTTTCGTTCATATTCACGGACGGGCGCCCATCGGCCGGGATCCCCTTTGAATGGGCGCTGGCTGGATACGTGTGTGTAGCTCTCCGGCAAATCCTAGCACAGATTCGTAGTTGGATCATCATCAGTTACATTATTTTATTGAAGGAGTGGCATTGACATTTGGCAATGACTTAGAACACTTTTGACTCAGATTTTTAATCTAAATAAATATCAAAATGAGTAATCAACGGCCATCTTCGCTAGCGATTGGAGAAAGGAAAAATCGCGTTGTTGTTCGTGGAACAGGGCCAGGAAAAAGAAAACACAAAGCATTGAGTCAAAAAGTGAGACATCGTCTTTCATTCTTTTAATTTGTGTTCCTAGACCTCTACTAGGCTATTCCATTAGAACTTTATCATAGTTTTGATATTTAGATGGTTTCATTAGGTCTAGATCTAGATTAGACTGAAAACTTCAGTCTCTCTAATCGTCGGTTGTTCCGCTGAGACTAGATCTACGTCTGGCTCACTAGGATCTAGACCTCCGATTACAATAAATGTCAGTTTTGTTAAAGAAATGACCCAAATCAGATGGTTATTTCTGTCTAGATCTAGATCTAACTTGTTAGGCCTAGTCTAGTTCTTTGAGTTTGAATGATTGATCAGCATGATTTAATTTGTGTTTTTTTTTAATTAATGTTTTGCCATTTTTCTTTGTCCTTTGTTAATGTTTGTTGTATTGTTTTACTGTATCATTTCTGGTCCCCATGGAAGACCAGCGGTATCATAATGATACTGGTGAATATGGGCTATCCAGCTGTTTACTTTATTTTGTAATTCATTATTCTATTTTTTTTTATTTTACTGAATGCATGATGTCTTTTAATACAAACAAACAAACACAAAATGATCAGTGGTGATGTTTGTTTAATTTGGTGTGCATGTTTAGAGTAAGTAAATGTTGTACATACCACAGAACTTTAGAATTGATTAATTCTAATGTGTGAAACATAACTATGATGCACACTTAAAAGTATATTGGCTAATTCGATTTTGTTTCTACATGTATATTGCATCGTTATTTCTTTTCTTCATTTTCTTCCTTTATCATGTTTTTAGCTGTCAAATAAGTGAATTCATAGTTTTCCATTAACCTCAAATTCAAGTTCAAGGGTGTTGATGACTGAGAATGCATTTGATTATGATATTATGCAAAGCTCAGTTTAATCTGCTGTTTCGCGAGAAGGTGTTTGAATGATTATGACATTCTTTTGTACGCCTCCTTCCGCCAAAGGTGGTGTTATGCCATTGGCATTATGTTTTTGAGATGTCCATCCATTCTTCCGTACTTCTGTCCTTCTGTCCATCCCGCTTTCTCGTTATCAAGATATCTTAAGAATCACATTCACGAGAGATATGAACTTCAAACTAAGTGACAGTACATAAATGTATATCCATATAATTATATCACCATATTTCACAGAAGACAAATCTTCCCGTGATGATGAATAGATTCTAGTGCCTATACAGTGCATGTAGAATTGTTGAAGGATGAAACTGCAAATCAAAGTTTAATTATTTAACTTCTATTTTTATTTCAACACAGGTCACCTTGGAAAGAGTACTTGGAATAACTGTAAAGGACAATTGTACTTTGACCTGTGACCCAAACACAGGTCATGTGGCATACGTTGCTGGGTGAGTAAACTATGGGGGATTTAAAAGTCTGCAGTTAGACAAGAATAATAGTACAGCACATTAACATTCGTTGCCTACAGTAGCTTTGGACTTAAGTATTCGCAATCAAGTTGGCTCTCTGAGCTAACCCTGCCGGTATTTTCCGCTGAGTCCGAGTTGTCCCTACCCCCAAGTGCCTAGTAAGCCAGAATCCATGTGAAGCATATACATGTAGCAGTTTACAGTTTTTGTCTCCTGTCACATTGTACCAAAATCAGATCCATTGTTCATAAAAATTTATCCCAGACTCGAAATGACTAATTATGTGAAATCAAGAAGGAAAGGTACAGTTAACAACTAAACTATTTGTACGTACCCTTTGTATGTGAAAAAAACTAATTATCCCAATATATATTTCTTTAGAATGTGAGGTATTAATTAAGTTACATCTAAAAGTATTCAAGACAGGCCTTAATTCAACCAGTCTACCTTTCATTTTTGAGTTAGGAAAAACACATAAATTATAGAATTTCCCAGGGGTATTGAAAATTTAGTTATTAACTGTATGTATAAAACTATGAATAAATGTACATGCATAAAACTATAAATAAATGTACATGTACATTATAATTATGAACAGTACTCAAACTACATGTACATGTAAAAGCTCTTTGCTGTTTCCCTATTAAAATGACTCTGGCATCCTGCAAGCACCCTCTGATCACCCTCTTTTTAAACCCATAATTTAGGGTTGATAGTAGTCTGCATATGTTGGTATCAAACTTAGGATTATTTGTCCATATTTTTTTCCAATTATTCATTAACTGCATCTTTGAAGATTTAAGAATTATTTTTGTGGTACCACACAAATAGTAGCTTACCCTTATCCTAATTTACTCTGTCTTCTTCATAGAACTGAAGAGAATTACTTGGAGAAAAAATATTATTAAAAAGAAAAACATATTCCAGGACATGCATCACAGCATCTGTACTTTTCCATTCAAACAAACATTTGCAAGATCACCCAACAACAAGCAATAGTGTCTTGATATGACATTTTTTGGTGAACAAAATGACTTCACCAGGAAGTGGTCTGGAAACCAGATGTAGCCTGCGCCTGTAAAAGCCCTGTATGCTAGGAAAGTTTGAAAACATCATCGAGGCTCATACAAAGTTCACCACATGTACATGTAGTCTTACAGTACCTGTCTATCATTTGTCAGTCTGTGGCTGTGTGGTGAAGAGATTTCCATTTTTTAATCAGAGCTGTCCAAGAAGCCTAGAGGGTACTGTAGCTGCCTGACAGAATGGCAATGCGCATGTATTTTCATCATGTATTAATCAAGTAGAAAGATAGACAGAGGGTGGGGGAGAGGGAGAGAGAGATGATGAAACCTACAATTTGTCATTATTTACCCAAATAAGAAACTAAGCATTACTTTACATGTTTATTTCCCTACATTACAGGACAAGCAAAGCAAAGTTCAGTTAGTTTATCCTTAACTTTGTCATTTGGTTTAAGAGTATACATGTAGCACCGTAAATATAAAAATACATATTATTTTCTGCCCAATTAAAAACAAAAACCTAATCTGCTACCTTCAAAGATAATTTTAGTTTTGAGCCTGTATATTCAAGTATAGTGTACCATGTATTGCTACATTGTATAACTGTGTTCGCAATATAATGAATGTTATTACATGTATTGTGCATTTGTACAATGTAGTTTAATACACCCTATACAACTGGATAAAAGGAAAACTATTACAGTAATAGCAAGATATTCCTTTTGCTAATATTTTTACATGCAGTGCACAAGTTTTTGCATCCTGTACATGTGTAGTATGTACATGTATGTTTGTGAGCAAGACTATTTTACTGGCCGTGGACCTGGACTCATTATGATTTCGGAATGCGTAATAGCTGTTCGTGGGCTGTGATCTGCTTGAGCCATTTAATCAGGGTGACCTGCGTGAAATGAAATCATATTTCAGCTTGCACCTTCACGCAGAGCTCACAGCGTCAGTGGGATCCTATTTCGTCCAATAGAAACACTCAAGACCTCCAATAGTTTGTTGCCCTACTGTAAAAGATCACGGTGCAGCCTAACTCTTTTTAAAAGTCTCGTTAAAGTCTTTGAATTGGAATCAATCATTCCTTCATTCTCATTCTCAATATCTGGAATAAATATATTAGATGACATATTATTTCATGTCCGTTTTCACTTTCTGTACCAAAAAATGAATAATATTGGTAATTGGTAAGGCTGTGCATAACCGTGTTATGAGGTACTTAAAGGGACTGGGTAACATTGTTCAGATGAGAGATAGTGGTTCTAAGGAAGTGACTTCAGTGCTAGATGTACAATTAAAGGTAATCTGAAAATTTGAGTGAAAACGGACCATTATTCATGGTACAATTTGGGAAAAAATGATCTGATCGATTCCTTAATTCTCCCAACTAGGTCTAGATCTATAGAACAATTTAGTTACATTTTAGGTGAATGGAAATCTCACAAAGCAATAAAATGG
>BEXV01000601.1:173979-190169 GCA_003118195.1 Hemicentrotus pulcherrimus | reverse complement strand
ACAATGTTACCTTGATTTGATGATCACCGAACAAGAAGACAGTACTACATCCTTCATCTCCTGCTTTCCTCATCAGCTGTCTAATATCATCTCTCCAATCGGCCTGAGTGTAGTTCTTGGTAATCTCAATACTGAACAGCTCGTACATAGCCATGAAGGATGCTAACCGGGCTGCGCTAGCTCGACCGCTACCACCGATACCTGAAGGACAGGATAGGATAAAAACAATCAGAACTCATCTTTTTGTCACAGGAATGTTGTTTTTCGAAGAAATAGATAACTGCTGAACATCCAGACCATTTGAAAGGCAATAAAAGATATATTCTATTCTTAGAAACATCCCATATTCAAAAATATTAAAATACATTTAGATGAGTGAAGACCACATGATAAGAGAGCAAAGTTGTTTTAGCGTTTAGATAGTTGAAACTGTAACTTATAAGGTCATTAAAAACATTGTTTTTAAGTACAAAATTCCTTTCTAGAACATTGAATTTAAAAATACAGTTGTCTTGGGTAATATAACAAAATTGTACTTTCTCATTTCAAAAGAAAATCTGATTTTTCCTTGATACATGTACATGTATGTTAGCAGATTGAACCATTTTGAATGTTTTCTAATGTAACCCTGTTTACATAGCTGCTGACCCAGAGTACCTGATGCAGAAATCTTAAAACTCGCTGACATCGTTGCCCGCGAGAACAACAAAATTGTGCATGATACAAAATCTTTCATTGGTTGGGGTAAGCACAATATGTGGTTTCAGCTTCTATAGTTACCAACCTATACAAAAAATGCATGATTTGACAATAGTCTAATTTCGCTGTTTTTGCAATTTCAATATGGAGAAAAATTTAGAGGTAGTGTCTAGTTGACTCACCAACAAGAAGAGCATGTCCATTGGGTTGCTTAAGGACTCTACTGATCCTTGAGATATGTTCTATAGCAAACCGGAACATCACCAGATCCATGGGAGCTTTAGTCATCATGTTGTACTCCTCCAGATACTTCTCAACATTCTGAAATAAACAAAACGAAAACTTGTAAGTCGGAGATCAGTCAAAATCATTTTCATTGAATATGTAAATACTTTTTAAAAAGGTATTACAAAATGTTGGTATGGGGTCATGAATTCAGTTCAAATTAACATATTAGAAGCATATGCAATTTTGATATTCAATGATCGTTGACCCGGTTGAAATCAAGTCTAAAGTGATGAAAATGTAAATAATAAACTCTTGATGTTGTAAAGTGCCCTCTCAAGACTGATATTACTTGAGCTTTAAAAAAAACAATGATTTTTTACTACAATTTTTTTGACCGATTTGCTATTCTTGTTTGGAAATTATATATCAGAACTGCATATTCTGAGATTTTCATGGTCACAGCTATCATGGAATGGCCTTAGGCGCCAATTGAAATATTTGAAATTTACCTGGAGCACCGGTAAATTTTTTATTATTCAATTTCTAGAAAAGCAGAAGTGTTTTAGGGGCTTAATTTTCTAGTGCTTGTAATACATCCACAGGAGTATCAAAATATATCAACACATTAAATAATTACTACCAATCCAAATTTCAAATTTCTCAAAACTTTTCATTAACTTTATATATATGTACAGTATATGCAAGAGAGAAGGAATATTGTATCGCTATATGTAGTAGGTATTAGGATTTGAGAACAAAGTATGATTCACCAGTTCTCATGATGAAAGTAGATAGATAAATATCAATTAACTAATTTGCATCTACCACTGAGCCACTGATAGATAGCAGAGACTTCTAAAAGAGAGTCTGTTAATTGAGCACATTTCCCTCTCTTCTAATGGACAATTAAGTGTTCTAACTTCTAATGAGCCGTGATACAATAGTAATTTACCTCTCTGAGTCCCTCAAAATCGGTGATTTCATCATAGTTCTTTTCCTCATCCTTGGTCCTCATATAATCTCCAAAGAACAAGCTACAATGTCAACGAAAAGAATACTCTTTATCTAATTCTAACAGAAGTGGGATACAAAGTAAATTAACACACTGTGACACAAATAGCATTTGAATCTTTGATAATTAAAATGAGCTGCTTTTAATTCATCTCAGATTCACGATAGAAAGCAGAGATTCCTGATTTTCACTGGTGAAATTAGATGTCAAATCATTTAACCAGTAACAATTTATGTTACATTGAAAGTTTTCAAGGGACTGTATGAAAACTGAGCAATAGCATATGCAGTCTTTTTTCTGAATCAACCAATTTTGTTGTTGTTGACAACTGCTAGAGTATTTCTACGAGGATGGCAGCAGAATATTCTGTAATGCATGAAGTTATATTTGGTTGCATTGTAGGACAATGAATCTACTCACTTTACATATCTATAGGCAAACGGGTTGCAGACATGATGGCGAAATATACTTACCCATAATAATGTATATTACTGATAAATTTACCCGAAAATATTAATACAGTACATGCAACATGCAAAATTCAAATGTGAGCATGCATGCAAACAAAACTGCATAATATTAAACTACTGCTGGGTTTAATGCATTAATGATACACTAAATAAATGTACAAAACTACATACCGTAATCTATTCTGCTAATCCATTCATTGGTATAAGCAAGAAGCAATAGAATTTGTATACATTTTGAGAAAGTGCAACTACAACCAAACTGCCTGTATTCACACCTCAAGTGATAAATGATTAGTAATCACAATAAAAGTAAAATAAAAGAAAGCATTCCAAAGTGTTATGGGTTGCAACCACATTTTTTAAAAATAAATATGAAGTAATCTTATGATACTTCATTTCTTTTTCTTTCTTGTTTATTATGCAAGATCATCAGGTATGCATACCATTACCTCTACATAAGTAATCTGCACAACATCTACATTGTATGTGTCAATGAAATATTTTCATTCACCAGCATCAGGACAATGTCCTTTCATCAAAGAACAATCTACAATTCCAGCTCTTAAAAACGCTCATGCAAAAATAAAGAATCAAGAGTAAAAAAAGGTAAAAATTAACGTGTTAGGAGAAATGATTAAAATAGTTTAGACAAATTCAACTGCATTCGTGAGAAGACTACCTGCGAAGATGTTCATCTCGTATTTCGGGATGTGCGCTACTGCTGCATGATGGTAAGGCAGGGGTGGAATGGATGCAAATAATGTTTATACTCGATGATTGGAAGGGGTTTGGAAGATACATATTGGTTTGCAATCTAAGCTAACATGTATATTTTATGCACAAACACTGTCAGACATTATATAATGATGAAAGCAACATTTTGATACATTTACATCGCAGAGCATATATGCTAAAGTACATGTCTATTCTATTCAAAGCAATAACAGGATTAAATGCTTTTCAACAATTTTGAGGGTATAATGCAGACTTTATCTCTTTACAGACAAATTATTCATTGTGTACATGATCCACACATTTTTTTTAGCACTAACAGGACCATTCACTCTCAATTGCTTATTATGCACTACACAATCAGTATAAATAAGAAATACATATTAGTCCTAAATTTTGCTTCCCCACATGAAATATATTCAGGATATCATATTCAAGAAAGTCTGTTTCATGTTTACTTTGTAAGAACACTTCTATCTTTGTAATAGTTTTCAGGTTTTAAGTCCCTATTGCTGAGTAATGTGACTAAATACGTGTCTTTAGCATGTCATTTTATTTGATTTGGAAAAAGTGAAAGAAGTTCAATGTATATCCATTAAAATGATTATTCATACAAAGTGATGTTCCTGCTTGGTATTGTACATATCTCAAGGATCACTATAGAGTTCTTTAGCAACCCGGTGTACATGCTCTTCTTGTTGGTGAGTCAACTTTACACTGATGAATAGTGTTGTTTATACTGAGTTTTTGTAATATATCATATCCCATTAATTTTATCTTTGGATTTATTCTCGTAAGCATTAGGTAAAAACTGTTTTAACATTGCCATGTATTTCATTTGCTTTTATTGTAAACTGAATTTAATTCAGCTCTCTCTTGGGCTGGTATTTTCAGCATTTTTAATAAAGCATTGAACAATAACGATAAAAGTTGAAGGGAACAATTAACCTACCTCCTCATGTTGGTGTCAGTAACCTCTCTACCAGTCGTCAGATGAGTGAAGACTGTGTTCATTTTCTCTTTAAACTGACTCTGAACAACACTCTACAATCAAAAACAAACAAAATTAGCACAAGAATGCTCACTTATCAATCCATTTTGGTTATTATGACACACACTAGGGGCATTGTATAAGAACTCCAAATCACAATGGGGGGAATGAGGGAGGGGTGGGTGGTTTAGAAAAAGGTATGTATAGGTAAGTATTACAGAAGCAAGTGTGAATAATAATAAGAGATTTTTTTTTTTGGAGGGGGGAGGTTCACAGAAACATAATTCAGGACGTAAAAGGACAATGCCACTCGTAATATTTTTTCTTTGAACATATGTAGTTTAGTCTGGGTTAAGATGTAAAGCATGGTAGCAAGCTAAAAAAATCACTTGTCAAAACTCAAAATAGGCTCTCATTTCTTTTCAAATAGCCGAACATAGCTTTGTAAAAAAAGAATTTGGGCATCGGATGTGCAATGGAAGGCCAATCAAGAACATCAAATACCACTCATGAAGTCTGGTGGCTCACATCAGAAAACATAAAGATTGGTAAACTTGACCACATCATCTTGCAACCAGGAGGGCATTTCACAAAGCCTTTTTCAATGACAAATGACAAAAATCAGTGACAAATCTGCTGATAACCAATCAGAAGCAAGGATTTCAGTAGCTTGTAACAGAACCTGTCATTTGTCACTGATGACAATTTTTGTGAAACACACCCCACAAGTGTTCATTGAGTCAATGGAAATGCATTGGAAACATCATGAATACCTTGACCATGGTGAAGAAGGTCTGTCGATCGTTGTCATCGACTAGGCGATCGTAGAAGACCCTGTAGACTTCATGTACCCAGAGTCGGATGAGTTTCTTGGCTCCATCCGCTCCCGATGGGATACAGGCTGGCTTGATGAGCAGGATGCCCTGCACGACCCTGGCAAATTCTCGTAGATTGAACACATAGTGGGACTTGGACGGGGTGGGCAGGAAGCTCGATATGGCTTGCATGTAGATCTCAGTGGTTGAGTATACCATGATCTAAACAAAGCAGAACATGGATAATGAATTAAGAATTATAGAAAAGGTGTCCTGCACTAATCGATAGTTCTTAATGATCAATTAAAGGCAGTCTTTTACCTGATTGTGGTTGTCTTTTACAGCTTTTTCATCAACGTCTCACATTATCCAAAACTTTTTCATTAAGGTCTCACAATGTACACAAGAAGGACCCTATTTCCTACAACTAGTTGTACATATACCAGTAAAAACAACAGACCTTTCTTGGGCTCATCACGAACATGACTCATTATTTAATAATTTGCTAAAATAATTTTACAAAAATCAAATTAATGCCCGCATTGTTTTGAAACTTTTACTCAGTAATAGTCATTACCCTTGAGTATCTTCTGAGATTGGTCTCGAAGCCTCGGTTGAAATGCCAGTCCAGGAGTGGAGTGAAGATGTTCTTCATGGTTTCCTCGTTGAAGGTGTCTATGGTGAGGATGTTGAAGTGACGTAAGAAGCGAGGAGTGACTGTATTTCTACCCCCTCCGGGCGGACCCATTGCCGATACAAGCATGATGTCTTCAAGATACAGCACACTCGTGTCTTTCCTGAAATCCACAGCATCCAGAGATGATTTAGCATAAGAGGTATCACAGTTAAGTTTTACACAAGTTCTATGAAATACGTTAAAATTGTGTCATACTGTGCTATATTTGTATGTATATGTGATGTAGTTCTCCATATTGTCCACCCTTCTGTATCATCCATTATAAAAGTGAACTCAATGGCAAAAATAATGTTGGTACTCCTATCGATTGATTTATGGCAAGTATACTTCAGATTTATAATGTGCTTAAGATAAGCTGCCCATATATTGTCATCATCTTCATTATGATAATTATAATAATAATGATACAAATAATAATAATAACAATTAATAATGAAAATAATCGATTGATTTATGGCAAGTAGACTTCAGATTTATAATGTGCTTAAGATAAGCTGCCCATATATTGTCATCATCTTCATTATGATAATTATAATAATAATGATACAAATAATAATAATAACAATTAATAATGAAAATAATCGATTGATTTATGGCAAGTAGACTTCAGATTTATAATGTGCTTAAGATAAGCTGCCCATATATTGTCATCATCTTCATTATGATAATTATAATAATAATGATACAAATAATAATAATAACAATTAATAATGAAAATAATCGATTGATTTATGGCAAGTAGACTTCAGATTTATAATGTGCTTAAGATAAGCTGCCCATATATTGTCATCATCTTCATTATGATAATTATAATAATAATGATACAAATAATAATAATAACAATTAATAATGAAAATAATCGATTGATTTATGGCAAGTAGACTTCAGATTTATAATGTGCTTAAGATAAGCTGCCCATATATTGTCATCATCTTCATTATGATAATTATAATAATAATGATACAAATAATAATAATAACAATTAATAATGAAAATAATCGATTNAAAAGGTATATAGTCAAACATGGTTTAGTGATCACCTGTCTACAAGGACCACATTTTTTGTTTCCCTTGAAAATGGTTTCTCATTGAAACATGTACTAAAGGAACCTGTCTACAAAGACCACATTTTTTGTTTCCCTTGAAAATGGTTTCTCATTGAAACATGTACTAAAGGAACCTGTACATAAAGACCACGTTGTCTCTAAAGACCACTTTATAGATGGGTTTTACCGTATCATATCATGTAGAGAATATAACATTTTGAGCCAATGTTGGGCCCAGCCAATACCATTTCAAAGGGGTTGCCAGTCTAATTAATCAGCTCTATATCGTAAAATTTGATCATCCCTTTGTTCCAATTTTTTGCAATCTTGTGCAAGACAACATGAAATATGACATCCTTCCAATCTGGAATTCACAAAATGATTTCATAAAATATCAATCAGATGTGTAACTATGACTTGTAGGACCAGGGCCCTGTAACATAACAAGTTACAATTAATCATATTGTTGAGCCCTTTCATCAATTGTATCTTTGAAATAAACAGTAATTTACAATTAATGTTATGCTACACTTAAGATGTAAAACATGATATGATACGATTAATTCCAGCTAGATTCAGATACATGAGATTTTTATGAATTAATGAATGTAAGTTGATTTTAATGTTACAGGGCCCTGAAAAGAATGTCATAAGAATGAGAGAGAGAGAAAGAGAGAGAAAGAGAGAAAAAAAGAGAGAGAAAGAGAAAGAGCGAAAAAGAGAGAGAGAAAGGGAAAGAGAGAGAGAAAGGGAAAGAGAGAGAAAGAGAGAAAGTGAGAGAGAGAGAAAAAAAAATAGAGAGTGTGATGTTACTTTCTACCAATACTCACCTGTCAAGCTTAGATAAGATGATATCCTGTGTCTGATTGGCTGAGGTCTGAGCTGAGAAGTTGAGATTGTTTGGGATGTAATCCCCCTTGGCTAGGTCTAGAAGGAAGGCGTTGGTGATGGCCGATTTGCCTGTACCCGTCGGACCTACGAACAGGACCTTCTCACCTTGGAGTAGCAACTTCTTGAGGAAGAAGTTCTGTCGCTCTGTATCGACCGTCTTGATGATCAACTCATTCACCTAGTGTCAACAGGTTAATGAATAGAGAGGAAAATGCAGGTATCAGAAAACAGATCACATCAACACGGTAACTTCAACACAATGTTTACACTTTCTGATCTTAAATACAGCAGAATAACAAACCTTTTGTTTGATTGCAATCAACATATATACAGTCAAGCCTGATTTAACGACCACCTGTATAGAAAGACCACATGTCTTCAAAGACCACGTTCTTTGTTTTCCTTGAAAATTGTTTCTCATTGAAACATGTACTTAAGGATCCTGTACTTAAAGTCTACCTGACTATAACGCCCACTTTTCTTGTCTTCCTTGGTGGGTCTTTATAGACAGGTTTCACTGTATATATGTATCAAAAATTACTAAAGACAACATTTAGTACAAACTACAAGGCTGCCATGTGGAATTTTTTTAATATATACCAATACCAATATCAATTGACATTCATTCAAAGATAGAAAGGGGGAGAAGTTGAGAGAGAGTACATGTACATTGAAACAATTTTATGAAAATTTAAAAGGACACAATTAAGTCATGTGAATGCAGATTATTACAGATGCCATAAGATAAAAAACAGCACAGCACAAACTATCTTACCATCATCTGTTTAAGGAAGTGTGCGGAATTTGTGATATAAATTTAAATAGTCCAATGTGATGCATGCAAAAAGAAAAAGAAAATATTATACTTAACAGGATAATTAATTAATCATAAAATAACATTTTGTCAAATAGCAAAAATATGATATAAAAAAATATTACATAGTCTGAATTTGTATGACGGCATGTTATACAGAAAGCTGTATCATTTCATTAACACAATGGATTGATCATTTATGCCATGACCAAAAGCTGTAGTTATAAAATCCATTTCATGTGAGAACTTTGATAGGTAGTACCGTATTAGATATTTCTCAACATCTTTCCAATCTACATACCTGAGTATTATCAGCGATTTCAGTAGGAGTGACAAATGTCTCCCATCGATTCCAAGCCCCGAACGTCTTCCTTGTGTAGACATAATCAAAGACTGAACCTCGCTTGGGAATCAAGAGGTTACGAGCAAACTTGAGTTCCTTAGGACGAGGGTGCTTCCCTGTGGTATCCATGTCACAGAGCTGCTTGAAGAACTCACTGAAACTATATGAGCAAATTAAGAAACATTAGAGGGTCATATATCATGTCGTATCATGAAAAGATCATCGTTAATCAACCCCACTGACTATTCTGTTAATGCTCCATGGACTGACACACCATTACACCAGATATATAAGAGGAAGAAGGAGCACATAACCATATCTTCAATACCTGACTATTGGTATATATATTCATACTGAAATTAGGAAATAGACAGCTTAAGTATTTGACCTCGGTTGATCTTTCTTACTTTTCTCTGAATGCTCCATCAATTGAGACAATAGCAAACCAGATATATGAGAGGAAGAACGAGCACATAACCAAATCTTCATTACCCAACTATACATGTATATACTGAACATAAGAAAAATAAAGCTTCTCTATATGTGACCTCACATGGCCCCCACTTACTTTTCTCTGAATGCTCCATCGACTGAGACCCCGACAGACCAGACAAGGGAGAAGAAGAAGTAGCACATCATCATGTTGGAACGTTCATCAAGGAGCTTCTGATCTGAGAGTGAGGCATCAGGATCATCTTCTTCATCTAGATCCTCAAGGTCACTTTCAGACTCCTCCCTAAAATCAGCGATCACATTGTTCGGCTATTAACATACAAGTTTTATGGATGAACATTCAGATATTCAGTGAAGGCTAAGAAATTTGTATTACTTGTATTTCAATTTAATTGTATGAAGTTTATACTGGAGAGCATTTATACATTTAGTGCATATGAAGAATGAAACATAGATATTCATTATATTCTACCCTTCCAATTACTGAGGATTGTACATGTCTATTCATTTTGATGGAGCCTTACAAGAAACTGCACAATATGTTGACATTAGTAGAGACACAGACTTGCAATTTCATTTTATTTTTGTTTTTATAGGAATTATCATATGTGTGACCTGACACAGAATCAGCATTGTATCGATCACTAAAAATACATTATATATTTGCTTATGCCTGACAAAGTCTACCATTCACCATTTGAAGAAAACAAAAAAGAAGACTAGTTTACTTTAGCACATTTTTTATTTATATATCATACCTCCTCTTTATAGCCCTGTGTTAACAGCATGGGGTCACCATCAATATGGGGGTTAAGGTCAAAGGTCAATTGTTATGCAGCCAGCACCACAGCAACCATTAAAAAATACAATTGTAAAACAAACAAAAACAAAATACATAAATCATAACAAAATGGTGAAGTTCAAACAAATATTGTGGAACATTTCGTCCCTATTTTCACGAAGTGATTGTAGTGAATGAAAATCGCATACCGGTTCAATTTGAGTGCGGATTTTCCTCACTACCGTCACTTCGTGAAAACAGGAACGATTTCATGGACAAGGTGTCATGTTAGTAATCATTGGATTTTGGGCGTGGAGGTGAAAGCGACTGTGCTTATGTTAAATTGCAAACAACAAAATTTCATTATTCTTCTTCATTTATCAACTTAAATGTACAGATTCAGTGTAAAAAATAGTCTTGGCAATGATTCTAGTGTAGATTTTTCCCCTGCTAATTAATGCATCAACTGAGCTTCATCTCTGATTGAAGTAAAACCTTCTTCTAAGTGTCATTATTGTTAATACTTGTCAAACGAAACATATCTCTAAGAAATACAGAGTGTGTAAACTGTACTTGCAGGAGTAGCATATCATGTAGATACAGGATTCTAATTTGCAATTTCACATATCCCTGCATGTTTGTTGAAGAAACCATTTACAACCATGAATGTGAATTTAGTGAACATCGAAAAATGTGAGTTAAATAGCAAAAACAAATGTAATCATGTTATATAAATTAAAATGGACATTTGGTGTATTCTTATAAATCACAAATAAGCAGATACCACATAAAAAATACACAGATCTTTGCAACTGAATATGAAATAATGATTTGCATTTGAACCCCAAATTAAACATTCCATGCAAAATCGTTTTAATTGGCAAAGCTGTGCAAAAAGATAATATTAGAAAATGTGTTTTCCTTTTCTTTTAACCTGTATAGCAAAAAGCATAGCATACATGTATGTCATTACAGAGATATCATTATTTCAGAAATTAATACTAATTTCTTCCTTCCACTTTGGTATCAAAGAGGATAACATTTTTTAAATATATGTATATATGGCCAAGCATATGGTTTTCAATTATTCCATTTTTTTTTAATTTCACTTTGCTTGATAAACTTACAAAATTTGTAACATTTCATTCCAAATTGTTTAGGAAAAGAAAATAAAGAAGATTTGGGTACATACAAGTCACAAACAAATAGTGGTTAATCACCAAAACTGCAAAAAAAATGTCATTAAAAGGCAAATGAAAGTGCAAAACATTAAAATCACATGTTCTTGTTGACTTGCGTGTATGTGTGTGTGTGGGTGTGGGTGAGTATATTTGTGATCTTACCCAACATCTGTGAGGAGGCATTTGTAGAGCCTGAGCATAGACATAGTCATGTGCATAGGGGACATGGGTACAAGCTGACGACAGGTACGGCTAGCATGGTGTAAACACGGTGGTAGCAACCATTCAAACAACATCTGAGTGCAAGAGAGGTAGAAAAACCGTCACCAATAGCATCACATCACATCATCTTTAGGGAAGGGAGATGCAATCATTGTACAACTAGTGCCCTGTCTTGTAAAGAGTTGCGATCGATCCGAATTAATCGCAAGTCCTCCAATCAATCACATGTTTGCAGTCTCCTATCTCTTATGTACATACTGTAGTCGCGATTGATTTTGATTGCAAATGAGTTGCGATCGATCAATTGTAACTGATTGGGCCCACATCTCTATAACTGCTGATCTAACTGTCACTGACATGAGCTTCGTATCTTATGATTCTTTCAAATATTCTTTATGATATCTTGTGCTTACATAGCCAAAGTGCTTGCTAAAGATATTGTGATCAATGTTGCATTCATAACAGATAGAATGTAGGAACTATATGTGAGCATACATTCATTTATCAAGCATGGAGAAGATACACCTGCTTTAATTAAATCTTTTCTTGAGTGGTTGGACTATATAGAGACGGCTTTTAAAAATTTTCCTTTTTTTTTTTTTTGGTGCAATCAACTACATTGTAAGAAAAATGTTGACTAAATATAGAAGACAAAGATAACAGTCTCTACTAGGTGAGAAATGCATACAATACATGTCTTATATGAGTACATGTCCAAAGTCTGAATGTATAGCTCTCCGATTACAAAGATAAAATCAACACTACACAAGTTTGAAGACTTAAAAAAAAACTCCTGGTATTGTAACAAAAGCTGCACTTACAATGCGATCAAAAAGATCAGTTTTCTTACATTCCAGTGTTTTGTTGGAAGTTGCTAAGCAACTATTGACAAACAAGACCAAACAAAAATGGATAACAAAAATTCATCTCTGGAGTGTGGTTTTTAAACGCCTGTAGGAATTACACCAATTTTTACAGTGTTAATGCACACTCTCAAGACATTGGTGAGCGAGTCTGGTTTTAGGTCACATGATTCTCCTCGCTTCTCTGCGATCACATGCAGAGAAACAAAAAAGACGCGCATGCCCACTTCTCTCCCAAAAATCAGAATGACAAAACACAGACATTTTTTATTGGTTTTTCCAGTAGTGTAAATGCATGGCAGTCCCCCAAAATTAGTGATTTTTCAAATTGGTGTTTGGGATGTGTAAATGAACCTAATGATGACAAGACTAACCTGCATGGTTTCTTTCTGTTGTTTAGTAATGAAGTCAGGTACTTCATGTTCCATCCATGATGCTACCAATGGCTGCCAACCTAGCTGAGAAGGTTCCATGTAGATCATTCCACATCTAAATCACATCAAAGATTAAACGTTACAAGGAATAAATGACACTCTGGGAAGTTGAGAGACTTAAACTGTAAAAAAAAAACAGGCATCAGTATGGTGTGGTGCAAGTGAACACTTTCATACAGATTTAAATCAGACTATAAGAAATGAGATCTTATAATTACCCATTAAAACGTAAAACAGCAATTTGACTAATGCAGCTGCACTAGGCAGTAGCTAAGAAATTATGTGCTTCTGCCTTAGAAACATATGAACCACTTTCAAGCAAACATTTCTCAAGAAGAGGTGTTGTGGTAATTAAGTGTCATATTCTCTATATGTGTCGTGGTCTAGTGGAAACGTGCTAGACTGTGGATTGCATGGTTTGTGGTTCAAGTGTCGCTGTAGTACTAATGTCCTCTGGCAAGGCATTCATCTACATTTGTCACTCTACACCAAGGTGTTTAATGGGTTCCTGGTAGAACTTGAACATTAATGTGATTAGATTGGCACACGTGTGATTGTAAAATAGTGCCTTGCCAGAATAATCCCAGGGGAGCGGAACGTGTACCCTATCATGTGCGGATCAGCAATTTAATCCAAAGACCTGGGTAATACTAATTACAATGTAAAGAACTTAAGCTATGGTCACATATCTGAGCAGCGACCGACCGTTCAGTAGCCTGCTCGGTCGCTGCTGGAATTAAGGCATCGCCCAGCAATTAGGTCGGTGCCGGTCGGTGACCGCCCAGGCACCAAGTGTATTTTGGGCGACGAGTGAAAAGTGAGCAGGCGCCGCCCAAATTTTAAGTCTGTGCTAAAACTTCAGCGGCGACCGAGCGATGCCCTAAAAACGAGCGGTGCCTGGGCGGCCGCCGCTTTGTGACCGGGCAGCCGCCGGGCAGAATTGGTTAAAAACTCCCCGCTCGGCCGCCGAGCAGGCTACTTTTGGGTAATGTGACCATAGCATTGGAAATGTAGTATCAAGGGCTATACAAAGGTAACTGTTATCATTATCTAGAACTGCATCCATTTTAGAAAGTACATTAAATACAAGAAATATAAAACTAATAAATAAAACAAATTTAAGCTTTGATAGAACTATAAGAATGTTAACAATTACTGATCTAATGTGACTGATTAATGAGTAGTGTTAATTACCTGCTGACAGTAGCTGGGGAAGCTTGTTCCAAATCCTTTGGTTCAAAGATCATGTTCTGTTTATTGCTCATCTGAATGATCTCACCACTCATCAAACATAGCTGGAAATAAGACGAAAACAAAATTCATGGTGAATTTATATTAGGACAGAATGAGAGTTCATAACTTCAACGTGAATTTGAATCCAAAATTGAAACAAACAAAGAATTTTCAATACAAACATAATTTTAATATATTTCTACTCATTCTGACCAAAAAATTGTTTGTCACTTTTGACAATCGACTAGTATAAGCCTTAACAAAACCATGATTCTTTTAAAAGAAGAAAACAACTTGAACAGTAAACTAATCTAAATTCAATGAAAAATACTTCTTTGAGAAAAAAATTAGAAAGATTAACAATTTCATAGACCTATTCTCTATTAAAGCAGGATAGATGTATTTCATTTCTTTAATATTTCTTCAAAATTTGGGAAATCTCCTGTATTTACAAATGTACACTACCTTTTTGTTATCATCGAGTACGGTGTTCATATTTTCGATCCAGACAGCGTCTACCGGACCGTCAAATATACACCACTTCCTACTATCCGATGTGCTAGAAGCATGTTCTCTGAATGTATTAGCCAATACACCATCAGACCATTCGTGTGAGACAGGATCAAATCGGCCGTACAGCTGACCCATAGTGATGGCCTTGGGGTTGATGATGCGGTACTCAACCTGTCATTCCAACCAAGGGAAGAAACATGTAACCACTGTACTTTGTATATAATACCTAAAAATATCTTGTACAATGAAACTGAAAAGTCGGACCTTGAATAATTAATTTTGTTGGTGACAAAAGAAATATAATTATTCTTTTCTTTTCTTTTTCAGATATGGAGCAAAACTCTACACTGCTAATTTGTTTCGAATATGATATATGTACAACTGACGAGTGCAAAAAGTCGACTGTGACAGCCTCTGATTTTTTCCATTATTTGATCGTAGCTGGTAAAGAGTTAATAACCTACATCCACACAAGACTGAGCCTGCATTATAACGACTTGCTAGATGATTACCAAAATGAAATAAGTAGACATTTCTTTATGAAAACATTCTGCTTTGAAAACTGGCACTTGAACCTGACACATCTCTCATCAATAGAACCATGATATATCTTACTCTGTGTTCATCCATGAGTTTGGCTTTCTCCAGATCACCAAGAGCATCTGAGAGAACCTTGAAGGCACTGGTCTTACCTCCGATGGTATCACCTACTATCATCAGACCATGACGTACCAGAATCATCTCATAAATCTGATGTAGAGAGAAAAAGGGTTGAAAAGGATGAGTCGGAGAGGCAAACATAGGATTAAAGATTGAATAGAAAACTGTCATATTATCTTAACATCACTCAAGAATGGACAGAAACCAAACCTGAATTTTACTGCTGGAATCTTCTCTTTAACATATCAGAAAGCTCCTTGAACTGTACTCTATCATTTGTTCTATAACAAGAAATCGTGCATCTAATACTGTATCACTCTGTCCAATGCTACATACCTGAATGATTTTCTCAATGAACCATGGCACCGATTGTAGTTTGCGTTTAGCAATGTTTGTCTTGAGAGCCTCTTCAAGGACACCATAGTCTGGACGAGGAAGCTCTACGCCAGGGAAGAGATCCGAGATGATGCCTTCAAACAGCGGGATGTCGTGAGACAGAAACTGCGAGTGGTAGAGGAAGAATGGGAGAAATACCTTATCAACATACTTCAGCACATTGCAACATGAAAATAGTTAGAATTTGTAGACGCAATGTCTCAGTGGTAGAGCAGTGGTTTCTTAACCAAGAGGTTGGGTTTGAAACCAAGTCAATGCACTCATGCCCATTGGTAAGGCCTAAATCTTTGTTACCAAGTCCCTCAGAGATGACTAAAGGCCATTGGTCCACTGGCTGCTCACTTACAAGCATATACATGCCTTCTTAGCCATCTGGTAAAACAGTAATCAACCATCAATTTAATCAATCACCTATAATTGACACCTGGACCCTGTTGCATAAAACTTACCATTGATGTTAACTTTGCCATCAATGGTAACTACCATGGTAACAGGGCTCAACAGCCAATCAAAATCAAGATTTCCATGGTAATTACCCATTGATGGCAAATTTACCATCAATAGTAAGTCTTGTGCAATGGGCCCTATACTTTCTCTTCTCATATCAGGGTTTTCTTTTGTTGTAGATAACACATACAGCTAATCCAATATATATATATATATATATATATATATATATATATATATATATATATATATATATATAAAAAACACTC
>BEXV01000601.1:119683-136814 GCA_003118195.1 Hemicentrotus pulcherrimus | reverse complement strand
ATTTTTTGGGCCTGCAAATGGTACCTTATAGTTCCTTTAATTATTGAATTACAATTATGGTGAATGACTTACTTTCCAACGGCGCTAAATCCAATTAGGCTTAACAGTAATATGTTGCATTTTTAAAGTGATTGGCTAACATTGTTAGGAATTTAAAAATATCTAATTATGTTACTTGAAAATGGTATAAACATGCAAGGTATAATATTAAAATATGGCTCTGAGAGTCTCAAGTCATAAAACCTTTGGGAAGTATTTGAAAACTCGAGTAACGGTCTCTATTTAAAAGGTATCAGAGACGCGATATTATACAAAATCGTGGTTTGCGTTGAACTTACAGCTTTTCAGTCTAACCAATGGTAGTTTTCAGGGGTTTTGAGTACTAATACATGTACCCATACACATGTTTCATTTAGTTTGAGATTTTTTTAGATCGGTTATTCGCAAAGCTAGCCAATCACTTTAAAAACATTTTTTAAAATGTAGAAAATTTCGATTACATGTTTCTGTTTCATTCCAGGAAGACGCTAAATCCAAAGTCGTTTAATTACAAAAGGAATTAAATCCACTATGTCGATTAGGAATTTGTGTCACGGTTTTTGTACATATGGTCAGTCTAAATGACCAGTGCAAAGTTCCAATACTCACCATATCTAAATGTTTTGGATTTACCCCCTTTTTGAATGAAACACCCGAAAGTGTCGTCTTTAGAGGGATACATTTTTGTTTCAATGTTGTTTCAATTAGCAAGAAACCGATTGAAAATGACGATGTAAACAGTTACTGTTCTGCTATAGTATTAATAAGTTTCGCATTTGAAAATGGTCTATTAGACTTGTTTACTGACATGTTTAAATTGTATGCATACTTTTAATAAAAAGGTTGCTCTTGCCAACCAGAATGCTTTCATAAAGCCTGCCCGAAAATGACCATTTTCGTAATGTAACCAAATCAAATGCATATACGTCTTTGTGAAGTACCTCTACCGGTATACAAATTATTTCATTCATCTGTTGATAGAGTGTTGATACTTGTACATGTATTTCATAAGTCAGAATGCAAACTACATACATTAGCCGTTGCTAGGTATGACAAACATTATGGCTTGTCCTATATAATAACACGTTATAATATATGTATGTTGCATTCTGACTATTAAAATACAATTATTCATTGCAAACGTAATCACATAAGTGTGCAGTAGCACTTTGGAACTTTAAAGGGAAAGTCCACCCTGGCATCAAGCTGAAATTAATAAAAGCAGAAAATGAGAGGAACAGGTCAGTGAGGGTTTTAGTAAAATTCGACTAATTTGTTAATCTAAATCATATATATTTTAAGTAGCGATCAATCAAACACAAATAAGCAACACCGTGACTAATCTTTTTTGAAATCTCCTCTCCAATTTGCTCTATACAGAACATTTCATAAGCTTTAATTTGTGTAGTTATTGATGACGGAATAGATTTGTTTCATTCATGGAGATGTATGGAAATCGGAAACACATAATGATTTTATATAGGTGCATGTAGTGTATGATTGAAAATTTTCTTGGGGGATATTTTTCCACCACCACAGAGCAAATCTCAAAATTAGGTCTCCCGCATTTTTCAAATTTGAAATGATTTGTCAACTGTGGTTTTAATATGATTATTTAATTGATTTATAATATATGATTATTATGTATTTTGACTTTTGTTAAAAAGCATTTTTGTACCTAGTTGTTTATTTTACTTTATATTATGTTAAATAAATTCAAAAATAAAATTTATCCAACAAAAAAAAATCACAGAGTTGCCAATTTGTGTTTGATTGATCGCAACTTCTAAAAATCATAACTTTCTTATCTTTATACGGATTTCGGACAAACTTTCACTGACCTGTTCTTCTCATTTTTCTGCTTTTTTAAAAACCCAATTTGATATCGGAGAGGACCTAAAGCCGTCGGTCCTCTGGTTGCTTGCTAGCTAACACGCATTTATGCTTTCAATTTAGCAGTCAGGTAAAATAAACTAGGTCCTTGGGTGCGTGCAGTTGCTATTTACACTTTATTCACATCAGGGTGAACTTCGTCATACACAATGCTATCCACACAGCCAATTTGATATAAAAGAATACGGCCCACAACGTTTTTCAAATTTAAAGCGAAATAATGCCTATTATATATAACTTTCAAACAAGCCTCGCGATTCAAATAATTGTGTATTGTTAACTAAGGTCATTGACTCTATATTACTTCAAATTCATAACATATCATTTGGCATATAATTTTTGATGATATTTAACCAGATATTCTTTGTAACAATATAACAGAGCGGTAAAATTATGTTTTGATTTAAACTGAAGAAAGAGTGTGCTTAAATTCTAAATAATTACAATTATGCTAAGAGCTGTATAGGTTATGCTATATATTGATTTATCAAATGAAGATTTTTGATGCGCTAATGGGCACCTTTTATAGTATGTATCGTTTCCTGGACAAGAGGGCGGCAGACCAAAATTAATAACGCAAGAACTTGTTTGCTTGTTTTTTTCAAAAATATTTTTTTCAATAACAACAGTTTAGTTACAGACCTCCACTGATACAAGCCCCTCATATAATAATAATTAACATCTAGGAGTTAAACAAAAAAAAATGCACCATGTCACTCTATGTAGATTTAACAAATTGGTTTATTATGGGTTATGAAACGGCACCTGCACTATACTTTTTGTTTATATAAGAAAATCTTTATTCAGATTGCTTAATTTATATTGAACTAATTAATTTTCAAAGGAGATAAGTTTATACTGTTGAAAAAAAAAAAAAATCATTTTTTTAATGTTGTATCCGAAAATATCAATATGAAGTATTCCCGTCACATTTTCCCTTTTTATATTGTTTTTTTTCTCTCTCTTCTTCTTCCAAATTGCAGAATTGTATCACAATTTGTATACTTGATTGAATATGTACTATATCAGTTTGGATACTTACGGCAAATATTTGTGAAATATGTCTGTGGTTATAAGGTATGAGACAATGTACTATGTTTATACTGTAAGAACAACTGTGTTCCTCTAGCCTATATCATTTTGTTTATGACAATCTGAATAAAGGCAAAAAAGTTTTTAAAAAACAGTGAAACACAAAGTAGAGAATATGAAAAGATTTGTTGTATTGATAGTAAAGAAGCTGCATTGGTGCAGGGGCACACTTTTATGAATTTCTAATTCCTTTAATGAAGATATTTATTTATAATGATATGCAACGTAATTAAAATTTTGCACAAAATGAGGTTGCACATAATATTTTTACCATGTTAATAAAATATAAAAAATATATCCCATCTTTCACCAACGTCCATGAAATTGGGATTTTATTAAAATTTTCAAAGCAAATGGTGAGATACTCCAATAGCCAGTTTGCGTTTGTGGAATTGGCCAACAACAGTTAACTTTAAATTTCTTTCTTCTTCTTTTTATAAATGTGATTTTCCTACACTATTTATCGATCAGTTAATTTCTCTGATATTCTTGGTGTTATCAATATTAACTTGTCAGGGTTAATTTTCAACAGTACAAGGTATATAGTCAGCGGTATAAAAGATGTTGGGGTGGAACAGATGGAACGTAATGTCTCAGTCCCCCTTCCCGCTCTCTGTCTCTCTTTCTCTGTCTCTGTCTCTCTGTCTCTCTCTGTCTCTCTCTCTCTGTCTCTGTCTCTCTGTCTCTCTCCCTCTCTTTAAATAAATGATACCCCTTGGGATTCATCGGGAAGCTACAACCTTAATAAACTTGGATGGGATACGCTTGGACAGAAAAGGAAAGAAAGTATCGCTTCAATGACTTTCAATATACTTCATAAAAAACACCTTTTTATTTAATTGATGATTTTCGTTCAGAGAAAGATCATAATATAATACGAGAAGTGGCAATCTAAGTGTTAAGACAATCCAGCCTAAAACAGATAGTATACCTAACGCACACGTGTACAGAGGCGCTTGTCTATGGAACTCACTATACCACACGAAGTGCAAGCTGCACAAACCAAGTACAGTTTCACAACAGGACTTAAAAGAATAAACAATTTATAATCATTTAAAATTTACTATGCTCAAATATGTCTACACTGCAAAAACCAGGGTGTTGAATTTCTAACGCCAGCACGGAATAGAATAATACAACACCCTTTTACGTCCGTTCGCGTCCGTTCACGTCCGTTCAGTGTCCAAATATTTAATTACAGGTTGATGTTCCGAGTCTTGGTGAAATGGTGTTGAACTTGCGCATGCGCATAAGTTAGAAAATTGTCACCAATAAATCCAACAGACACCGCAGGATTCTTTGAATTGAGTGCTAAATCATTGGTATTGATTTTAACAAACAAATCAGGATTAAATCCTACACACCACTGGTGTTGAAAGAAAAGGTGTTGGATTTTTTAACACCAAAACTAGAATTGAACTTTAGCACCAAGTTTTGAACTTTAGCACCAAGTTTAAATAATGGTGTTAGATTTTAACACCAAAGGCGGGATTACTTCAACACAGATTTTAACACCAAAGGCGGAATTACTTCAACACCAAGAGTGGAATTAAACTGTTTAATTCCAAACCCTGGTATCAAATAACACCAGCTGATGTTTTCTGATACAGATACCAGGAAAGTGTTAACATTAACACCCATGGTGTTGAATTTAACACCCTTGTTTTTGCAGTGTATGAACTTTCGAATGTTTCCTTCTTATTTTTGGTGTGTCAATTTTTGTGTTGTTTGAATTTATATTGTTGCGTATGCATCTGCTCGGGTAATTTTAAATTGTCATATGATATAATATAGTTTCATTTCATTTTATCCGAAAATGATTAAATAATAGAGTTTTAACTGTTGTGCTTACTTTCAAGTGTTCTTTTACTGACTTAAACATTTATAAAAAAAAATGTAATCATATCCTTAATCGTAATAAATGCAGTTTCTTGACCAGCCACATTAGATTTGTTTTAAATATATTATTTCCGGTAGTTTATATGCACTTGAAACAATTCTCATTACCAATTTGAATTTGAAGTATATTCAGGGAACTCTTGTTTGGTCACTCATGATAATTGTTATTCATATAAATATACTTTTTCGTCAGTACTATTCTATCTTTATTTTTAAAGATATTTATCTTGACTATTTCTTGTTTGTTTTAAATAGGCCTATGTCATTTGATGTACCATTTTCATTTTTATGTTAATTTGATGTATTTGCATTGTTTCACACGGCCCCACGGCATGATTATAGTAATTCACTAATGACTGAATGATTTGGGTCTGCCCAGTTAGATCACAGAATTATAATTCTGTGAGTTAGATAAAGTTGAATGTGATAGTTGCTTATTGTCGGAGAGGGCAGTAGACCAACTTATCAAATAGATCACAGTCCGTTGTCAATAGATCAGTTTACTTACATAATTATTTATACTTACATAATTATTTATACTTACATAATTATTTAATTTGAATACTATTATTATGCAAGTCTTGTTCTCGACAACCTGAAAGCTTGCCTGAGGCTTGCCCGATGAAGAAAAAAGTTTTGAAGTTCATTCATTTAGGTTTATTTAATAACTCGTCACTATAGGTCCATAAGAAAGAAACTTCCATAAATTTGGTCAGTTATGGGAAACTTGGTGAGGATTATTTGGAAACATATATTTTTTAGAAATACAATGTCATAAACCAAACTATCAAGNGGGGGGGGGGGGGGGGCTGTCAGAATTATGCAAAACATTAACAAGCACAGAAGGTTTTGGGGCGTTTCACTTGCTGTAAGGGTTTCAACTTTCAAAATTAGGTACATAGGCAGAAACGGATGAACATTGATAGTAGGTTTGCTGGTTCATCATGTTCCTATATCATATAGGCTATACATGTTACATCATTTTGATACGAAGAAGCCATGAAGTACCACAAAATGATAAATAAGTTTATTTCATCATGAGAATAAAGAACAAAAATTACACTTTGCGCTTTATTTATCCAAGCAACAGATCTTTAGTGAACATGTTTATTTCTTTATGACATGTATTCAAGAATACCATCGTTTCTTGACTTGAAATTCAAAGGTCGTGGGGTCGATCCCCAACACGGCACTAGTGGCTAGGCATTAATCTGCATTTGCCGCTCAAAAATGCTCAAGAGAGAAATGAAGACCCGGTATGATGACGGAAGCATTTGTGTTAGTAATTGCCTATGCCCTCACGGTGCCCATATACTTCCTAGGAGTGGAGATGGTGCACATTGCGCGTGAATGAATCCAATGATCGGGGGTAATACTAATAGAAACTGTATTCCGTATTAAGTTTTAAGATTTCTTTTCCAAGAATGTATGTTTCCAAAAAAACTCACAAAATGTCCATAACAACCGATTAAAAAAAAAAAATTGACAACTGTCAACGGACCCGGCCTGATGAGGGATGATATTTATTGTTGAAGGTAGGCCTACTGTGCATTAAATTTAGCTTTGGGAGATGTCAAAATGATACATTTTTCATTCAATTATTGGATAGCAATCATAGGATACTCCTTGAATTTTAACAAAAACCGTGAGTCGGCCTATATATGAACTTATAGGCATAAAGATAAGTCAACTCAGAAGTTTCTTACGAAGGATGGATTTCATTTCATTGTTATAAAAACTGTTTCATCGCTCCAGTTAATCTAGTGCATTACGGTACGCCAGAAAGAGCCGCCTCGGTGAACGTGCATCAAGTGCAAGTGCACTACACACAAAACCATTCCGATTGCGAATTGCGCATGCGTCTCGCCTGCCTGTGTCGCGTGTATATCTTGTAATTTGTTAACTGGCCGAACGAGATCTACGCATCATCATCATCATCATCGTTTCTTATTCAATTAGGAATCATGGGTTCATATCGAAGGATTACCATTGTTCTTATCCTAAGTAAGTATAATTATATTCAATCATTTGAATAGGGTATAGAGTGTTAGAGAATAGATCTAGATGATTGTAAGGGTTGAAATAAAAACAAATGAGATGGAGCGTAGCGAGCGCGAGTTTGCTCCGTTAAACGTCTTCAAACTCCAACTTCCAAGAAATCTTGCCCGTGAAGTTGAGGCAGCTGAGCAATGTGAGCAACCGGTCGCACAGATCGAGTTTGATGTGTGATAGTCTAGTCTAGATCTACTATTGCAAGCAGAATTTTGGGGAAATCAAAATACCACTCTAGGAGAAATTCTTTCTGTTCTTGGGTAGCCTAGAACATATGCAAAGCCTATATTTTTCTTTCGCATTTTTCATGGTTTTGTTGTGCTGATGACAAATTGAAATTAATGTCGGATCCAGAAAAGGGAGAAGAGAGGGTTTGACAGACCAGGCCAGAGATGCAAAATGTACTAGAGTTTAGAGAAGTAGTAGAAATCCAAGGACCTTATTTATATTCATAATATGATCTAGATTAACTTCTAACTTTTAATTGGGTCTAGATCTACAAACATTAGATCTAAATCTGGGTTAAAGTTTTAAATTGGAAGGTAGGGTTTAACTTTGTTAAAATCTAGGAATTAGTAGGATAAGTCACCATGCACTGACAATGTGACATGATCAAACTCAGAGTTTCTAACACCATTAGGCCTAGAGTCTAGGCCTCCTTACTATGGTAGTTAGTAGTTAGTACTAACTGTTGTGAAGATTCATTTTGTTCATTCTGTTCTATGTTTGATAACTCACTCATTTTTATGAATGGTGAAATGTAGTGACAAACATGGAATTCTGTATCTAAGCAAATTTGGATTGTATGATAGCCATGTGGTTTCCCTGACCCTAAAGATTAAATGATACTTTTTTCTAGTCTTAAAAAAAGGGAGAAAACTTCTATCAGCAAATGTAAAAATATGAGGATATACATTATACAGTACATGTACTGTAGTCTATAAGAAACAAATTTTAGTTATTTCTATATAGATCTAGCTTGTCAGAATAAAAATGGTTCAACTCTGATTAAAACAATCTTTATGTTAACACCTTAAGCTACGGATGTCTTTTTAACTGCACATAGTTCATTGAAGAACTTTTATTGAGACACTATACACCTGCACAGCACCTACACCTGTACATTGTACATCAGTACGAGAATACACCTGGCGGTGGCCTGTACTTATAGCGAAGAAGAAAAAGAAGAGTTGAATTAAATTACAATCATGCATACTGTATAACAATTATTGTCTTGGTCCATTAACTTGTACTTGTAGATCAGGTTCTAAAAGAGAGAAGGGGTCCAAATAGAATAGATCCTAATCCTAAGCTAAGTAAATAGACCTAAAATTCAACTGATATGTAGATCTAGATCTAGATACATGTATAAATGTACATGTCGATGTCATGTAGACATTGAAAAACAAATAAGTGAATGTTTGTTAAATCAGTCCCCCTACCACACTCTCAGTTTATCGGAATTCTATATCAGGAAAAAAGATATTGCCATATTCTTGTAAAGTGATAATTGGCTTTCTGAATCTTCAAAGTTGATTTCTGTAAGAAATTGTTTGTCATGTTTATGTTAATGGATCCACATGTGTTTGGTTTCCTATGTCTATTATTTTAATTGTGCCATTGTAGTCTGGAGATTTAAACAAATTATATAATCTTTTTCAAACTTGACTGTAAGACCTCTCAACTTGTCATCAAGCCTGTTAGATTTGTCATGTACCAGTTTCCTAGGTAAGATTTTAGAGTAAGATTGAAACGAACACTTTATGAAACTTTATGGAATTCAAGGAAAAAAGGTTATATTCTACCAGAACAGATTTTTCATTTTCCTGTGGCCTTCAAGATAACCAAATCCCAAATTTTAGCCTGAAGTCGAGCCAATCGTTTGGTCCATTGACAAGCAATTCTGAATTGATATTGTCCACATGTAAATAGTTGGCTTTGTGTGGTCTTCCTGCTTGGGTAATTCAGGAAATTATTGATCTCAATGATGTGACAAGTGGATTGTGAAAGAAAGTCAATATTTGCCTATTGAAACATAATGATACAAATCAGTTATTCACACTCTTATTGTAGCAGTACCACCTCAGGGCAACTGCTTCTCAATCATTTTGAGAAATTCAATAGAACAAACTTTATATTTGCTGGGTGATATAATGTGTGTATATATGTGTGTGATTAAATGATCTAGACCTATAAACTTTGTCTTACAATAGTACATGTACATGTGTAGATGCACTTTACTTTAATGTGGTTTTATCATTTCATTTGATTAATAAATTAATTTGTTTATACTTGTAAGAACTGTTTTCTTTGTTACCATCTAATGTACATGTTCCTCCTTCCACACAAGTAACAGAAAGTAGCCTACATTTACAATAAATTCACCTACCCCGCCCCCAACTATAGAATTATCTCAATATTTCTTGTCAATTTTTGTGAATTTATTGATTCTTTTTACATGTACATGTACATGTATATTTTTATGTTATCATATCATTTTGAACGATGCAATTATTAAGTCTTTTTAAGTTTGAATCACTTTGGACTCTTTTTACAAGGAGTTTTCTTTCAGTAAACAATAATGAATTAATGAATCAATGGCACTTTCGTAATCGTGATTACCGGTAGGATAATAAATCTGTAATTATGGTCAGCCAAATTTATAAATACATTTGTGTGTCTTGACCCAGGTGTGGTAATCATGTAGGCATGCTTGTATTTGTAAGGATTTTTAAGAGTTTTTAGAGGTCAGAGGGTCATATTCTTGAGAGCATGGCTATCAAAGGGAGTTGTTTCATTGTTGACTGAGCATCTTAAGGACAAACATTGGCACTGTCCAAGAACACACGGTTATTGTTACTGATTTCTATTTTCTACTGCTGCTTTTCCTACATGTATTTCTAATCTACATCTACATGTATGACTGCTTTCTTCGCTGTTGCTACATCAAATGTTTCCACCTCTACCTTTCTTAGTAACTAGTAACTTTAATTTTCTAGTTGTTTTTTGTCAGAAGGCCTTTCCACTTGACCACTAATGTTTCATTCTTCTATATATACAGTGTGTATACACACATTTACAAGCATAATGAGTGGAGAGTGACATGTTTACAAGCGGTGGTATTAGGGGTGATGTAGAAGAGCAATGAAGCTGTAAGTGTAAGGAGCTTTGAGGAGGTCATAATGATTTAGGCTACCCAAGCTGGTTTATAATTTCTCTTCAATTTAAGGTCAGAGGGGATTGCATTCTTAGAATGCCTTTGGACCTAGCTCGAGAGAAACAACGTCTAATTGAAGTGATATTTCTCTTGTTTTATGCCTAAAAGAAATGTTTTAAAGAGTACAGTATATAATGCAACTTTTTGGGGACTGAGAATTATTCGCTACAAAAAATATATGTTTTCCTACATCTACATGTATATTATAATTTTTTTTAACGTTTTAAAATCGTAATATTTTATTTTGTTGTGAAAAAATTGTAATTTGTAATAAGTTTAGATCATTATGTGCAAATTGCTAAGAATATGAACGAAAAATTAAAACGCCAAACCTATACTCAAGTTAATGAATTAAAAATATATTTGGTAATTAATGTTCATTATATGATATATCGTCGGCCTTATGCCAAAAGGGCCTTAACTGCTTTTGGCCATTCCGAGATAATCGCGTTTAAAGGTTTTGGCCTCTCTAATAATCGAAAGTTTGTGGTCATTTTTTTGTTTTTGAAGCCAATTTCGATAAATATGTAAAGTTATTAAGTTTTACATGAAATGTGTTAAATGTGTTATAAAATATTCAGAATTGTACATGCTATGTGCAAAAAACATGTTAGGGCCCTTTTGGCATAAGGCTTGAATGCAGCGTATTTATGCCAGAAGGGCCGTAACCTACTCGGCATTGTGCCAAAAAGGGGCGTAACCTACGCTTCGCTATGCCAAAAGGGCGTGCATAGTAGGCGCGCATAGTTAGCGCCCTTCTGGCATAAGGAAATTTTCTTGTTTCGCAACACCTTTGGTCTGCAAGAAAGGCCCTCCTAAAGCAAATGGATCATCCGTGTAGGTTAAGGCCCTTTTGGCGTAAGGAAAACGATGAGATATGCGTTAAGGTCCTTTTGAAATTCATAATTATCTTCATAAATAAATCGAATTTCAACAAGTGAAGCACATCATTTTAAAGAGAATGATGAAATCTACAAGGTGATGTTAATAACTCAATAACCCCCAAAATCGGGTTACATGTAAGGCCCTTTTGGCATAAGGCCGACGATATGTGCTTGATGTATTGTAAATGTAGATCTTTTTTTTACAGGATTCAATGCACAGAATTATAGGCCAAATTGTTGCCAAACAAACTCAAGTTAGGAAATCAGTATCAATGAGAAGATAACCAACCTTCAATGGTAGCAGACTTTTGTAAAAGAAATTTGAAAGGCCAGAGAAATAAGTATTTTTAAAGTTGAAAAATAGTAAAGTACTTTTTTTTTAAAGTTCAAAAGTAATGTACAGTGTATCTACAAGTAAAACCGGCATTGCACTTACACTGTACATTTAAAATCAAAAACCTTGTGACCCCCAAGTGACCAAATGACTAGCTAGACATGGCTAGAATGACTCAAATATAACTTGTTAAGACTGATGTAATGGAAATGATGATTTCTCTTAGTTAATTTCTCTATGTACTGTATGTACATTGTATGAACAAGTGTCATAGACATATAATATGGTAGAGATCTGGAACTTTACAATGGGGAGAGCGTTTACAGAGTTTCAGAGTGAAAAAAACAACAACATGTTATTTTCTTAAAACGAGATTGACATTGCAATCACATGACCAAGTTGCTCATTTGATATTTGTGTTGACCTGATGTTTTCCTAAGAATTTTAATGGAATCATAAAATTACCATTTAGGGGTCTATACAATACCTTGACACTTCTGTGGTTGTTCTCAATTTCATACACCACAATCAGTTTACATTCAATTTTGCTAAATGCTATGAACAATTCAGTAATAAACTACCTTGTACCTTGTAGAATTAATCCCGATGGCAGCTATCATACAGTACACCATGTATTACAAATTTATATTCAATAAATGAGATCCTCTTTATAGCAAACATGTTTATTGAACATGTTTGTTGTGGTTCAGTCTCTGGTCACACCCATACATGTACATGTTTACATTACTCAAACTTCCCTGTTTTTTGTTCTCTCTGCAGATTGCCCTCGGCCCCCCCCCCCCAGGGTCATTATTGCTTGACCTGTCAGTTTGCGCCCCACCCTGTTGTTGAACCCTACTCTATCTGCCCTGATTTATTGACCCTACCGACCTAATAATAGTGGGAGCACATAACAAACCTCCTTATTGCAGTTTGTATACTACACACATACACTAAAGGCACGTCCTCATCATCTCGAGATTGCCAAATAGCCCGCGATTTCTGATTTGGGAAATAATCCCGAAGTAACAAATCGCGTCTTCACTATCTCCAGATTCGACCTCGAAACTTCAAACTCGACCTTGAGAAATTAGCTCGAGATATTTTGCTCAGCGTTAGCGTGTATTGCTGGATATTTGGCAATCTCGAGATAGTGAGGACGCGCCTTAAATGAATGTTCCTCTCAAGCAGGCAGCGCATCCAAGGAGATGTATGCAGCTGTTGTCATTGCTCTTTTCTTGTCCAACCACCATTGGAGTTATTAATTTTGCAACCAGTGGTAGGAGTTTAAAGAGCTACATGTAACTCAATTTGGTTTGAAATTATGAGGAAAAACTGACAATGGCAGTAGACCTACAATGTATATTATTAGTTTTATCTAAATTTTCTTTCAAACATTAAAGACATTGGTATACAGTTCAAAAATGATTGAAACATTCAACTCAATGTCAATTTCTTGAACTGAATTCATTTATTACTTACAGTAGTTGAGTTTCTGAAAAACTATGGTTTAAAACCACTATTGCCTTTGTCTAATTCATACATTATTTTGTATTGAACTTTTCAAAATTTAAGTGAGATACACATGTTTATAAGTACACATACATAGAAGTAGTTATTTTGTAGTAGCTGTTAGAGGCAGAGTATACAAACATTCCATTTTCATTGCTTATCTGACTGATTATTACTTCAAATATTGTTGGGGAATATTTTGTTCTTAAAAATACATATAACATGTACATGTACATGTACCGGTATATACATGTAGGGATCTGTATGCAGAGAGTGCTTTCTTGGAAGTGCAACAATAAACCCTTTTCTTGCTGTTATTAGTTAAAGATCTATAGACTCTACAAACATGTACATGTGTGTGAATCTTTGCAATTTTATACTATTCTAATTGACCTCATGGTGTGCAATGTAACTTCCAATCACAACCTCACTAGGCCTGTCCTCATCAGCTCGAGATTGCCAAATAGCCTGCTATTTCTGATTTGGTAAATAATCCCGAAGTTTCAAATTGGGTCTTCACCAGCTCGAGACTTGACCTTGAAACTTGAAACTTGAGCTCAAGATATTTTGCTCGGCGTTCGCGCAAAGTGTGAGTCTTTGGGCTGGTGAAGAGGCACTGGATAAATAGTAGGATATTTTGCAAACTAGCCCAATATATCTTGGGATAATTACATGTATCTTGACCAAATATCCCTCTAAATGTAGTCCAGATTCAGTCCGTTCGTTCTTTTTACCCCCACACACAGCGCGGTCTCTCCACTGATCGCGCAATCCCCAAATTTCCGTCCACATGAACGTATTCAGGACCCAGATTTAGAAGAATGGCTATAGGTCTACTTTCAACGTTGAGGGTGTGTTATTTTATCAGCCGATTGGGTGCGCTAAACGAAAACGGTATAGAGACTGGACTACGCTAAATGCAACTTTGGGCTGATGAAGACGTAAATTAACTGGATAATTTGCGATTGGGATAGTTCAAATGGGGGGACATTTGGCAATCTCGAGCTGATGAAAACAGGCCTACTGACTTTTCTTTTCTCTTTTCAATTCTTTGTCTCTGCAGTTGTTTGTTTAGTGGGATTGGCAGCAGGAAGAGGTGATGGGACTGCTGCAAGAAGCCCCATTGAAGAAGAAGAAGAAGAACCTGAAATTGAATACATCACTGTGACTGTCTTTGCTACAACAGACTTACCAAAAGAGAGCAACACTGGTTCACCTCCTACCCGTACAATTCTGACTTTGGTAACACCTGCACCTGAAAGCACAAATGAAACACTTGCCACAGTACAGAATGTAACACCGAATGTGGTGTCTAGCAAAGCCAGCCCAGCTCCCGATTCAGTTACAACAATGTATATAGACTTTGTAACAGATGTTGGAGCTGGACCCTCTGTTGTGGTTGGAGATGGCACCGGTGGTGAAGAGTTGATGATGGCCACTCACGGCTTAGGTGGAACTTCTGATGGACCTGATGCAGCCACACTTCCAGTTGCTGAGGAGTTAGTGGAAGAAGGAACAACAGAAGCGATTGAAGCGCTAACAGACATACTATCCATCGTAACAGAAGAAACTGAAGACATAATAACTGCATCGGATGAACTGCCAACGACAAAACAAGATGCTGACATTCTACCAACTATAATAGAGAATACAGCCTTTACAACTTTGCCGATGCAAGAGATGACTACAGCTTCAGAAATTCTGGAGCCTGCTGTAACCTCTGTACTTGGAGAGCATTTGACCACTCAGTTTGCATCAACCCCAGAAATTCTCACCACAGTGGATCAAATCACTTCAGCACCACAGTCTACTCCTCACACATTGCTACCATCTACAATGCCTGAGAGCGCAACTACAGCCATGCTCCACACATCGCTACCACCTACAACACCTGAGAGGGCATCTACAGCCATGCCCCACACATCACTACCACCTACAACGCCTGAGAGCGCAACTACAGCCATGCTCCACACATCGCTACCACCTACAACGCCTGAGAGGGCATCTACAGCCATGCTCCACACATCGCTACCACCTACAACACCTAAGAGCGCAACTACAGCCATGCTCCACACATCGCTACCACCTACAACGCCTGAGAGCGCATCTACAGCCATGCTCCACACATCACTACCACCTACAATGCCTGAGAGCGCATCTACAGCCATGCCCCACACATCGCTACCACCTACAATGCCTGAGAGTGCAACTACAGCCATGCTCCACACATCACTACCACCTGCAACTCCAGAAAGAGCAACCACATCGATGCTTCTCACATCAGTAACAACAACCACTACAAGTCAAGCTCAAACAGTAAGTGATTTAATTTTTGTGTGTACCGGTACACACATGTAAACATAGGGTACCAGTAGTTACAAAAAAAAAACAAAAAAAAAACTATTTCTAAATATTTTTGTGAATATTGCTCCTTACCTAACTGTTATTTGTTGACCTCTTCTTTAATTTCTTAAAGGGGTAGGGGGGGGGGCATGTCCGAATTCTCTCTGCTTGAATCAGTCATATTCATCTAGGATTGGTAAAAGGCACACATAATAAATAGATTACTAGTTGGATGATTAAGATTTGATTGCCATTGGGTATCATAAAATGGCAAGATTAACATTGTAGTAGAGAGTTTGTTTACTTCCCAGCGCTCTGTGAGATTACTTGAATTTAAAATATTTGTTTAAATATAAATTACGGTAAATTGTAAATGAAATCATTTTTGTTTGTTGCTGTTTATTTTTTCAGACGGAAAGCGATCATACTGACTCTCGTCTGAATCAGATCCCAGCCAGTGATTTGTCATCGGATGAGATTGATAACATAGTGACACTTGAGTTCAATGGTATCACGGTAAGTACGAATCAGGAAAGTTAACAATTTCTGGAGAGTTTGATCTTTTATGAACAGACCAAATGGTAGACAAAAGGGAGAGTTCATTCCTGTGCTTTCAATTCATCTGTACTCAAATAGTATTCCAATTCTGAATTTATGTGTAGTGAACAAGTGAATCTTCCTTAGTTTATACAAGTTTTGAAACGATATAGAGTATTTAGTACCAAAGCTGTGATATTATAAAAAATCTATTTTTAGAATTTCTCACTTTGAACTTTATTTTCCGAAAGAGCATCAAAAATAATGTCCAACTTTTTAAAACCAATTGGATAGTGACGTATTACATTTACCCGAGCTAGGACCATCCAAATAAAATAGATTTTAATAGAAAATCACTGTTATTATGCTCATGTTGGTTATGTTGTGAACCAGAGCAAAAAACAGTGATTCCTATTTTGAAATTGATAGATGCGGACAGGCATATCTCAGCCAATGCTTATCATATTCACTTGGTTTTCAAAATTTTGATATGATTTGTTATGCTCTTTCGGAAAAAATGAATTACGTTCAAAATTGGAAACTCTAAAAAAAAAATATGATGACGTCACCCGCCACCACTCTATACTACAGAAACCATTCTCTCAATAACAAATGATTCAGACCCCATGATTGTACTCATTAAAAACTATGTACCTGTCTACATATAGTAGTACAGAATAATCCCTTTTAGCATACAGAGTCTGTGGTATGTGAAATTTCATGGAATGAACCCCTGTAGAGAAGAATTACTAAAAGGTCAAAGTTTATTGCTTTCACATATCCTTCATCTCATGCTGGCAGTTAAAAAATAGCTGCGAAGTGAGAATGCTTTACAATTATTTCATAAAATACTTGGCAAAAAGAGGCAGACATCTAAAATTGTGTTTGTTTCCTTTTGTAAATCATGCATAAAAAGTGAAGAAATCCCACAACAGGCCCTGTACATGTATGTAAGTACTGTAAAAGATATGATCAGATCGGATGATCGAAATGGCGGTTTTTTCTTTACTTTCCCTTCCCTCTTGCAGGTCAAATGTATTGTAGGTAGGATTTCCTGTCGACATATTATAACACAATCAGTTTTAGATATTAATAAACAATCATCATGCTCAAAAATGCTAAAAAAAGGGTTCATGTTTTGGGCCATCAATTACTAAAAATCATGCATAGCTTGGATTATTTTGTCATTTGGAGTTGTTGTAGACTATGTTTGTTGAGTGCCTTTTCATGACTTTGACTTTGTATTATACATAATATCTCTGTTATTTTAACCACAATGTTTAAAGGTATTACAAAGTTTTGGTATGGGGTCATGAATTTGGTTCAAAT
>BEXV01000601.1:100683-116260 GCA_003118195.1 Hemicentrotus pulcherrimus | reverse complement strand
AAATTAACAGGAAGAAGAAATGTAACAATAGGCCCTTTCACACGTAGAGCAAAAAGTGATTTTCAAAAATCACTAGGGATTGCGCTATTTCAGAAATTACACCTGGGCATGAGTGCAGGAGTGATTTTTAAAAATCAATTTTTTATTTTTTTGTTCTGTTTTTGTTCTCGATCCTAACATTCACCACGCGGCCGAACACGTCCGGTCGATCAGAAATACATGAGGAATGATAGAAAAGAAGAAAGAGGCAGAAAAAGGAAGATAGAGAAGGTGAAAGTTGAACAACAATAAAGAGATATACAGTATAAGGAATGGGAGGATAAAAGGAAAGATAGGGAATATGACAGGAGAATAAAGAAAAACGTAAGGATTAACAGAAAAAAAAGAAATAGGAGAAAAGGAAAGAAATAGAATATGATAGGAGAAATATAAAGTAATACATTATGAATGATAGAAAAGAAGAAAGAAGGAGAAAAGGAAAGAAAGAGAACATGATAGGATAACAATAATGAAATACATGAAGAAAAGAAAAAAGAAAAATATACATAAAGAATAACAGAAAAGGAGCAAGAACGACAAGTGGAAAGAATGATTAAAGAAGAGACAGAAAGTGGAGATGATAGAAATATGAAGATAAATAAATATATAGTAAATAATAGACAAGAAAGAACGAAAAAGTAAAGAAGTATAATAAAGGAAAGATAGAGAAGAATTGAGTCAGGTCACTGCCTTGACATGCACAGTGCAGACCTTCGAACCCATCGCTTGCTCGCTTGCGCTAGTGATTTTTGTTTCTGTCAACCATACGTGTGAATGCGCCTTATACTAAACAAAACATAGATCAAAGAGAAACTTTAATAGAAAAAACAGTGAAGGGTATCAAGGAAAGGTGTTTATTGATAATGGGTAAGAATTCATATGTTGGCCAAATTACTGGACTTTGAAAATATAGCCAAGGTTGTTGATGCCTTTGTGTACCTGACTATAGGTTTCAAAGTTATATACCATCATCCAGGCTGGGATACTACATCTTACTGGGTCACAAGGTGTAGGAGAAGAGTGCATGGTAGGTGAATGGAGAGTTGATAAGATGAAAATTGACAGAGACCTTTACCCCAAGATACATTGTATTACAATTGATTGAGATTGCTTCAGATTCTATGTTGAGATGAATTGGACTGTACTCTACAATCTCTGTTTGAGCAGTAACTCCATGGTTTGAGGAAGACGCTGTGAAGATTAATCTAGGAGAATTTATTTAGGGGGGTTGGCAAAATTCAAAGTAGGCATTCATGTAGGGTCTGTGTGTAGTAGCTTGGTCTTGGCTTGATGTATTTTGAAGAAATCTGTAACCTCACTTTGAAATACCTCCTATAGCTATTAGCCAAACAAACAAAAATTAGAGTATGATATATTGAGAAGTATTGTATTGTATAAAAAGTGTAGAAAATACAAAATTTGCCAAATGTAATGATAGTATAATAGTCTAATAAAACTATAGTAAAGGCTGTGGAGGTGCATCGTTTAATACATACATATATGCTACCGTATGAAGCCTACATTGCTTCATTAATGAACGGCTAATGAAGGACTGGTTATTATTTTCCTTTTATAATTCTTTGACTATTCTTTGACACATAACATCAATTATAATACAGACCTGGTGGGAGGTAGGATTAATCATTCCCTGTAGTTGGTCTCATTAGTAGTATACAGAACAAGACTGAATGGTACCGACACAGTGGAGTTGAGGAGTCAGACCATTTCAAATCAGAAAGAGACTAACCCCATTGCATACATAGTTACTACATGTTCATTGAACCTGGTAGTATAGTAATTACAGTACATGTACATGTATAGTGAGAGACATCAGAAATCATCTTAACTGTTTGAATGGGATCCATGAACAAGATAAAATATGATATACACTGTATGTCGTTAAAGTTATGTGCATGTAGGCTTACATGTAGGTCAATTTTTATAAAATAGTATTGGTTATAATTGAATATATGTCTTGTAGAAGGCACATTGTGATTTCATCTATAAAGGGAATTGACCCTTCATAGAAAAATTGGCATGAAATGACACCAAAATTGACAAAGCGTCCGAATTTGCAAATTTTTTGCAAAATACGACTTCAAATATATGGGGATCTCCCTATGTCGGTATGTACTGCAGATCACTATTTGTAATGTCATATGGGGAGAATTTTCCCAATTATTTGTACCTAAATCACTTTAAAAGTATCCCTTTTCTCAATTTCCAGTTTTGAAAGGACATTTTTACTTTCCACAGGACATGTACAAAATATGTTGAATATAACATAGAAAATTAACTTTAAAAAACAAATGAGATGGGTAGCCCACATAATGTTCAAAAGTACTTTGACTTTTATGGTAATTATTGATAGTAATTTGATACTAAGGAGTTACCAGACCTCCTGATAAGGCCTGTCCTCATCATCTCGAGTTTGCCAAATAGCCCGCTATTTCTGATTTGGGAAATAATCCCGAAGTTACAAATCGCGTCTTCATCAGCTCAAGATTCGACCTCTAAACTTGAAACTCGACCTTGAGAAATTAGCTCGAGATGTTTTGCTCAGCGTTAGCGCATACATGTAGTGTGAGTCTTCGGTCTGGTGAAGACGCACAGGACAAATAGCTGGATATTTTGCCAAATAGTGGGATATTTCGCAAACTATCCCAAGATATCTTGGGATGATAATCCCTACCAGATATCTCACTTATTGCTACTTAGGTCTGATGAAGACGCAAATTAGCTAGATAGTTTGCGATCAGGATAGTTCAAATAGCAGGATATTTGGCAATCTCAAGCTAATGACGACAGGCCTATAGAGTGGGACTGAGCTTTGATTTAGAAGCAGTAGCAAATGCATCTGTCATCATCATCATCATGTCTAACATTCCAAGAGCAGTGGTTGATTACCCTTTGGCTTGACATTGGGGATCTGATAAAATAATTAACCAGTACACTCGGCTCCTTCATTTCCTTACAATCTTCAACTTGATTGCAAGCGACCCTTATGTTTTGGTTTCTTTTAGCTCATTACATGACTACTGGCATGCTTTTCTTGTTAATCAGTTTTAATGCTTGTTTGATGGTACTTTAATAGCATAAATGTGTCTTCAGTATCTAGAGATATATTGGTTTTATTGCAATGTGTGTGATTTCATGAGCTGAGGAGCTCTACATAGTTATTATAGCCCCTACATGATTCTTGATTTACTATCCTGCTGAGGGCCAGATGGGTGTTAGCTCATTTTTTTGACAAAGTTAATGCCCTTTTGGCTCTCAACAGGGGCTCTTTAACCATGAAATCGGATGGTTTAGTTCATTTTTATGAAGGCAGAAATAAGATAAACAGAATGGCAAAATTGTTTAAATCAAATCAGACCAATAATCAAAAAAAAGTTGTAGATGTTTGAAATATGAGGTCACTTTTTATAAAGTCTATGCGAATCTCAAATTGGCAGTTTTGAGAGTGGATTTTGATGTAGTAACCCTCCTGTTTGATGGTACAAAAATATTATTTGTTTCTGTATTTTTTCTACTTAAAGTGCCTTCTCTCTTGATGCTCTACTCAAAATATATTATGGATAACATATTAGTATAGGTGCCTCTATAAAAGAGAAAAGTCCCTCATAAGTCATAACTTTTTGAAAAATTTGAATTTTTAGTAATTACCTATGTCAGAACAAATTTCATATCTTTGTCTGATTTCATTCAAACCTTCACCAGTCTACTTCTATGATGTTTCTGCTTCCCTCTATCTATAGTAGCTTGCTATCAAGGTCTGATTTGTCTTTCTCTTCCCTCTTCAGGTTCGACAAAGCCAGTTGTTCCTCTAGATGATGTTCTTGGAGCGTTGGGCAATATAACTGCTTTTACAGACGCAGTAAGTATGACATATACATGTAGTCACTTTTATGTTCAGAATTCTGAGGATGTGATTTCATGTTTGTTAGAGGTAGTGGCCTATACTTGTATGAGATTATTAACAACAACAAAATGTTTGGATCTTCATAGTTTAAGTGTCTTTGTGTATACATGTACATGAAAGTGCTAACTTTTAATAATTTGAATATAAATTCAACTAATGCTAGTCAACGCCAACATCATATTTTTTTTCTATTTATTTTTTAAGAAGTATCCTGAACTATACAGCATCAAACAAAGGCATTTCAAATAAATTATTTCTTATTTGATTGTTTCTGTACTTTTTAAAAACAAATCTTATTAATTTCTTTGCATTTAATAATTATTTTTATGTTTTAGAAATATATCTTTATATATTTTGAGACGCAAACATCTAGAATACACAAATTGGCTAGTGTAAGAGCAATTTTTAAAAAGTTGTACCGGTATGTTTTTGTATATAGACATACATGCAAAATGATGATTTTTTAAAAAATCAAATTCGTCTTAAAGGGACTGGGTAACATTGTTCAGATGAGAGATAGTGGTTCTAAGGTAGTGACTTCGATGCTAGATGTACACTTAAAGATAATCTGAAAATTTGAGTGAAAACGGACCATTCATGGTACAAATTGGGAAAAACTGATCTGATCGATTCCTTAATTCTCCCAACTAGGTCTAGAGCTAGATCTATAGAACAATTTAATTACATTTTAGGTGAATGGAAATCTCACAAAGCAATAAAATGGCTCTGCATTCCATTCCAGACATTTAAGTGTTGACAGATTTTTTATAGCCTGTTTTATGTCTTTTTTTCATGGAAAAACGGTTGGGGAAAATTCAAAAATGGTTGGGAGAATTTACTGTTAATCACTGTTAGAGGGTGCCTCCCATCGACGCCTTCAAATAAAACCATAGATATCTTTGTGGTTTGAGAATTTTTTCAGGATTTTTTGCCTGTCAGAGGGTTAGTACAGTAAAAGGAATATAGTAAATAACATTTTATACAAAAATTAAGAAATTTTTGTCATCAACCTTCAACAATGTTACCCAGTCACTTTAAAATGAGATCACGAAATGTCATGTGCATTTGTGTGGCGCAAAAGCTTTAACAAAGCTGTATTTTATGTGTATTGCATGTTTTTTTCTTAGAATGATTTTAATCATATTAGATTTAAACTGACTGTTTTTAAAGAGAAAGAGATAACTCATATTTTTATGTCCTTATTATCTTTCCTACAGCTTGGGATTCTTCCGTCACAAGCCCCACACATCACCACCGGACTTCCAGATTTCATTCAAAACACCCTACCAACATCACCAATCCTTACCCTTCCAGTCGATGATGGTGATGGTGATGATACAACAGAAGAATCAACTCGTAAACCTCCACCAGAAATTGGTTTCCTCAGCAACCCTGGTCTCTTCATCTCGTTGGTAGTGATAGCTACAGTGAGTATCATCATCATCATCGTTGGTCTCATCTATCTACTCTGCGATAGAAAACGAGGTAGGAGTGGTGAGTACATAACCAATCATACTCCGCGTAACAGCGACTTGGAGCTGGGATTCGACAATCCCGTCATGGCAGAGAATGATAAGAACGTGTCCAACGGCAACCACCTTTCGAGCATTAAGGGAGAGATGGAATCGGATATGATTGTTCCGTACGATAACTTTACTCAAGAAGAGTTGATGAATTATGAGGTGGAAGACACTCATTTGTAAAAAGATGAATTTCATGGCATCAGTTTGAAATATGGATTTTTGATCAAAAATGATTTGTTATGATGCCCAAATGGAATTTTAAAGCAATGTGTGTTATGATGAGATGATAGTATTTTAAAGCAATTTTTGTGTTTGAGTTTTCCAAGATACATGTACAATGTATGTGCATTTCATCAACAACAAAATGTGCTGATAAAAGCAATTCTAATTCATTGTTGGTCCTATAACTTTTGGGGTTATAGAACCATGTAAAAGAGATACATGTTGAAGTGAAGTAATCTAACATATTTGGAGGATTCTTGCTACATCCAAGTTTTGCCTGGTACTAGCATTTAGTACTAGATCTTTTATTTAACAGTGTACTGTAAAGAAACCTCTCAAAATTTGTGCTTCCTGTGAGATTATATGATGTAATGCATGAAGCTATGAAATATACTACACCCACAAGTTCCAAATCCTTAATTTTTTAAAATTGATTTGATATGATTTAAATTGGTTTATTGATTAAAAAACATACATTCAAATTAACACTCAAAGGCTAAAACAAATTGAATTTACAAAAGATCAGACATTACATTAAATGACAATACATTGATAATTGGTTGGAAAAATTACAGTAATTAATATACATGTACAAAGCAGGAATAACATTGCTCACACACAAATATCAACAAGGAAATGGTAAAAGACAGGAAAATGAAAAGAACAGATAGGATAATGCTTGTAATAGAAGAAGAGGAAGAAAAGATACGTTTTGATAAACACTGAAATATACAATCAATTTCAACCGAATGATGAGAGATGTTAAGTGGAGCACAAAAATTGTGCAAGATAGTACATTCAATGATTGAATGTGATGACCTGATGTATGAAAGCACCATAAAAAGAAGAAAAAATAAATAAATGGCAGTGAACAGCTCTTCCTAATTTTTCTGTTTTAATTAACTTGAAGTTTTCAAATACTTAACAATTATAAACATTTTCTCTCTCCGACAAAACATGCCATTAGGCCTGTCTTCAACATCTCGAGATTGCCAAATATCCAGCTATTTGAACTATCCTGATCGCAAACTATCCAGCTAATTTGAGTCTTCATTAGACCGAAGTAGCAAATTAACTGGATAGTTGGTTGGGATAATATTCTAAGATATACATACATACATATTAATATTTATAAAGCGCCTTTACATGAACATGCTCAAGGCGCTTTACATATTAAAATAAAAAACAGAATAGTTATATACTCTCCAAGCGCATTACACTCTATAAAATAACAATTTCCGTACAAAGAAAACAGATGAGTTTTTAAATTTCTCTTAAATGATATCTTGGGATAGTTTGTCAAATATCCAACTATTTGGCAAAATATCCAGCTCTTTGTCCCGTGTGTCTTCACTAGACCAAAGATTCGCAATACGCTCTAACGCTGAGCAAAATATTTTGAGCTTGTTTCTCAAGGCCAAGTTTCGAGGTCGAATCTCGAGATAGTTACTGTTACTGTTACTTCAGGATTATTTCCCAAATCAGAAATAGCGTGCTATTTGGCAATCTTGAAATGATGAGGACCCGCCTATTGAGATCAGCTTTAGTGAAATAGTCTTTGACTTGAATCTTGGTTGACCTGTTTGCTTGCTGTCCTATAAACCTTGCAAGTTAAGGGTGTTACTGATATATAGTACAGAAAAGATGTCAGATATCTAAAGATCATATCACTTGTAGTTGTAAATAGGTAGGCAAACAACGAATTGGCCTACCGGTATGTTACTAAGACTTTATGAATACTGTACAATCAATCAAAGAGAGAGAGAGAGAGAGAGAGAGAGAGAGGGAGGGGCTGAGGCTACCAATAATTCTATTATGCAATTTATGATATAATATTCATATCTGCTGTTTCCTTCCCTTTTAAATGATAATTATCACTAGCTGATCCCTGTTGACACAAAATCATAGTCGCGGTTATAGGCAAAACATTCTAAACGTACATGATCAGAGCCTGTGACGAGCCTGTTTTAAAGTGTTTTGCCATATCATGTGTTTACAGGCATTGGTGACAAACTATTAACGATTTTACTTTGAGTGATAGCAATTAAATAACACTGTTCATGTATTCCTGGCTTGCTCGACTCCTACTGATTTTCCATGTATTTTGTTGTACTGGCATTCCTTATCAGAAGAAACTTCCATTATATCCATATGTACTGTCTGTCACTGTAAATATAGCTTATTTGTGTAGTTTACTGTGTAAGTATTTACCCTTGTAGATATGTTGGAATATTTTGAAAGAATGAAATAGTACTACTTATCTTTAGATTTCATAAACAGTTGAGTATGATGAATTAATATTGCATTAAGATTTGATCTGTGAACAACATGGACTTGTAGTTTATCAATGTTTTAGTCTTTTTTAAAACTATTTTTTTGCAAATGAGTGCAAATGTAAAGTTAAGAATTTGATTGGGCCTTGGACAAGTTTGTTTGTGGCCGGCCCACTTTTATTGTATGAATTAATGTAGTTATACTAATTTATTTTCTTTTTAAACATGTAAAGCAAAATAAAACCAAGATATAAAAATAGTATAGGTACTTATGCTGCTATTAACATTTACTTTTACATCACACCACTGTTTTGATAGAAGCTCCATACAAAAATGGGCAAAGTGTTTGATGACAATTTTCTTTTGTTCGGAACTTCAACTTTGTTATTATTCAAAGTTTAGAATTTCAAACCAAAGTATTTGTATCAAACAAGAGTATTGTGTCTTGTGATCAAGATTGTATAACAGTAAAGAGTAGAAAATCTTCCAGTCTGTGATGTCATCCACAGTTTTATGTTTCATCCACTGTTATCTGTGTTTATTATTTATTTGTTTTATTCAAAAGAGTATGATGTGCATACCGTACTAAACACAATTGTTTTGTGTTTTTAATCTTCTAGTGCATGTATCCCTCATTTTGCCACAGAAATTACTGTCTAGTATGATATCAAAAAGTTGCCTTTTCATTTCAACAAATTGATACATATTGCCAGAATTAAAAAGATAACAATACAGAAAAACATAGATTACTAATAATGAGTAGATTGTTTTGTTCTCTTTTTAAGCTGAAAAGAGACATTACACACCTTGCCAATACCTTATATACAAAGTATTTCTGAGTTAAAACATATTGTATCCATAGTATGCAAATAATGCCATGGAACCAATATAATTCTTGCCTCATTATTCTCTTGCCTAAGTAGAATGTGATATGAATGGATAAATCAATGTAGGTAGTATGGGAGTTTGGTTGAGATTAGTGTGAGATGTCCATTTTGTTACTTCTCCATACTTTGTTTGTATTACTCCCGTGAAGTGAGCTTTTAGGCACAATTTTGTTGTTCAGTGTTTTAATAGTTGATCTTACAAATGTATTCAACTCTGCTAGCCAAACTCTCTTGCCAACATTACTGTGAAAGAGTAGCACGAGCTATGGCTAGCAATGATAGGGGAAATCCCTGTTTTACTTAGAAAACATGCACATTAGAATAAGTGTTTGAAATATGGAAAACAAATGTACCGTAGTCATTTTCTAGATGTTTTATCCTGTATGCTGAAGCATTCGATTCCTATTGTCTTATTCAAACAAAGGTAAACTCAGAAGACTTCCTTGAGGGATGGAATAAAATTGGAATACTCATCATCTTCCTGTATTGAATGTCTATGATCAATTAATGTTTGGTATAATTCCCAAATGCTATGTTTTCAAGAAAGTAAGCCTAGTATTGCCAAACCAGAAAGTGCCTAACTTTATCAGTATTTGTAACCAAATTTATGTTGACTTGCTGAGCTTTATTCTTGCTATAATTATATAACCTTAAAATTCTCTAATATTCCACGAGAAGAGATGGTTACCGTAGGTAATCTTATGCTATGTCTTACACTGAATTGATAAGAAAAAGGATACATTTATCTTGCAGTGAAGTTTTTGATATACAGGGATTTTTTATCGCTTTCTTAGATTTTTAGTTCATAAATGTGTACAGTATTCATTGCACCATGAACTTGCTGCTAATCTGAATTGTTAAAGAGGCTTAATGGAAATGGGTGTGCAAATTTTCTTGATACAGGAAAACATGATAGTAATTTTATGTATTAAAATGAAAGGCAAAGCAATATTAAGGCTGATTAAAGTTTGCAATGTGAGAGCAAAATGCTTTTTTAAAAATCTCATTAAGCTTTGTTTATGTCTTGTGATTTGTTTACAAACATTTAGAGAAGAAAAAAATTATCCCTTGATTTTATGTTGGTGTATTAAAAGCTTGTCATATTAAAAATTAAGAACAATAGTGTCTTCTATGTCATAATGTATACATGATACAATTGCCATGTTGCAATGTAATATTCCAGATAAAATTGGCATCTGTATGCCATTGCCAATATTCCTCCTTGTTTAGGAAGAAACACCTTTGAACAAAACAAAGTCAGTACATGTACAATGTACGTGTAGTCAGTACCGTATGAAAGACAGTACTAAGAATATAAGAAAAAATAAGATTTTTTTTGGTGTGATTTGAATAGGGGATCTTGCACTAGTTTATCCTTTTGAAAATTTATTGCAACCATTGAGGAAGATGTTCTAAAATGTTAAGAAAAGGGAGAAAAGAAAAGATTTGTTGTTGTTGTTGAAGATAGCCTCATGCCATAATATTGTTTTTAATGATGAAAAAAACCGTCCCTCACCTGGCTGCTTAACCTGTCATAATGTTACCATGGTGATAAGAATGAAAGGATAATTAATAGGTTTTGTTTGATCTTTATAGACATTGAATGAAGTTTCTTCTTTTAATTACATCTAGTTCATCATCCAAAGTCCATTCATTTTCTTTTCTAAATCAAATGTGACATTATTGTGATAACTATGCTGAAAGCCTCTGTGTTTGATTCTAATGTAAAACACACGTCTTTTTATAAATACATTTTATATCTAAAGTTGTGCTCTTGTTTTGTTTTAAGCTGTAACAAAGCTCAAATGAATGAATGAATGAATGTACTTGTATAGACTTTGTTCCAACTCGTTTGAATTCTGCATCGGTGCTCTTTATGTGTTTATAGCCTTCGTGTAGTATTAAAGCACCTTGCCGTATTTTGTTATTATCATCAGTGACTGTTATAGCATTTTGGTAAGTTATGCACTTTGCTTTATAATAAAGATATCAGTAAAAATGTGAAGAAAATGTGTGAGTTGTTATTGTTTTTTGAGCCTATAGAATGATAAAAAAACTGCAAGATATGGGTTCCTTCTCCACCACAAGAATTTGTAAATGAGAAGACATAGGTAGAATATAGAGACTGCTGTATAGATGTGAAAAAGGTTTAGTTGTGACCAAAGCAAGTTTGTGTTGATGATGACTCCTGGTTATATGATTAAATTGTCCATCCCATTTGCTGTTCTGTCCCAGTGAGTACCCTGTGCATTTTACTAGATTCCAAGAAACAAAACTAAAAGTGATATACAGCCTCATATCATTTCCTGAAAGTATATCAGTGGGCTTTCCATGGTTCATTACCAGAAGAGCATGTTACCTTTCTTTACCCAACGCCAAAGAAGTTCAAAAGTAAGGTATCCATCTGGCCGGTTCTGCTCGACAGTTTTGGTGAGACATGCAAATAATCCCGTAAGATTTCTTTTTAATTTGATATGATGAAGAGCAAGATACTATTAATTCTAAGTTTCTTAACAACAACAAAAACCCATTGGAAGTGAGGAGAACCACATAGATGAATATATATAAGGTAGTTAAGTTTTCTCATCGTTTTCAGTTTAAAGTTCCTCTTTTATGTCTCAATTTAGTAATTTACTGGTTTTGATTTGCTCGCTGCTCTGACAAAATGCTTTATTCCCGGGAACGACCAATTTGTGTTACCTTTCTCGCTCCTCTGCTACAAACGCACGAAAATCGTCTATTTTGACGTGTTTATCATGATCCTATACATCCAGGCCACCATTATGTATAGACTGTCTCCTTGGTTCAGTGAGTGATTTATGATCTAACCAAGTCATAAATCCTAACGAGGTTATTGTTAAGGATACTCGTTAAATACAAACTTCATTTTAAGTAGAAACTTGTCAAGTACAACCCTGGCACAAGATCACATTATTGCAACACATGATATTCAAACCTTTGCTCCCAGAAGTGACTTTACTCTTTGTTTTCATATTATTTGACATAACGCAGAAAATATGGAGCACCCGAGTTCACCTTTTCATCCAGTCATCTGTTTAATGGCATTCAACATTTATAAATCAAAATAATTACCAAAGGGGCGGAATTCGTCATTGTTTAATCAAAAACGGTTGCGAAGACGCTCCCTCTCCCTCTCCCTCTCTCTCTCATACAATATATGCACGACAAGTCCGCAACGAAATAAAAGTTTCCAACGAACACAAAATATGCGATGGATTTGGTATACACTTTCGAAACCGGTAATAATATGGCCTTTTAGAATATGTCAATTTCCCTCAGGAACTGGCCCTGGGGTGGCGAACAGAATTTGTTTCTTCCGATCAAGTATTTATTTCTTCTCTTGAACATTTTGATTTGCAGGCGGTCATTACCTGAATATGAGGGAATAGGAATAGACATTAAAATATTTAGATAATGCAAACCATTCTCTAATTTGAACTTTCTGAGGGCATTATTTTATTATCAGCATATTTTTCGATGGTGGTTCTTGTAATTTATCTGAAGAGAAATACTAAGGGAGGTGGCGCGAGGAAAACGATGCCGAGGAGTGAATGTGTTTTGATTTAGGGTTTTGAATTATTATGTTCTAACTGGTGATGATGGCGACGACGACGACGATGAAGGTGACGGTTGAGATAATAATGGTGAGGATAATGATGATGATGGTGGTGGTGGTGGTGGTGGTGGTGATTATAATGATGATGGTGGGGAGGAAAATTAGGAATTCGAGAGGAGGGCCGGGTGATAAGCGTACAGATTTATCAACAACATATTTGGCGAAGGTGATCATCGTCATCACAATTTCAATATAAATGTTATTGGGATTAAAAGTAAGTAATTCCACTTCTGTTCCCAAATCGACAGCGCTCCATCGCAACAGCCTTCTGTCGAACATTAACTCCGAAACTTAGCCTTAGAAAATCCAACATACTGTATCGCGTCGACAAACCCAGACCTCGATCTCAACATGAACCTGCAATTTATAAGATCAATATAGTACTGACCTAATGACAGACGAGGTAGTTAACATTTTAAGAGTTTCGAGCCGATGACCTGACCTTAATTGACCTCCCATGACCTCAGTAAGGTGACAGATGTCGTCTGCGTCTGGTGCGTGGTGGGATCTGATCAGGTATTTTTTTATGACGCACGAATCGGGTCATGACCTCCTCGGTTCAAGGTGACCGGGGTGCGGCAGGCTATTTCCAGATTTACTCCTGTAAATGCCGCTTTGGACATCAGGAATGCAACCAATTCAGTCTATGAACAAGATAATTTCAGAATGTATGATTTCATAAATTGTTTCTTTCTTTTTTTAATTTCATTAATGCCAAGCAATCGCTAGTTTAACTTGTTCATAAAATTATGTCCAGGGTAACTTTTGTACAAAACAACTACAGGTATCATCAACAAAGTGATGTTGAAAGCAATCCGAATCTTGAATGTTTATTGAAACTATGACAAAGGTGCAAGACCTCTACCTTTTTCGTATTCGTGATAAATATTTGTATAGAACTTTTAAGTACATTATTAGGAAAACAACTAATTATGCATATAAGTCCATGGTACTCGTATGTGCCCACTACTATAAGTATGCACATGGTCAGCCCAAAGTAGCCTAAGGTATTCTAGGTTTAATCGATAATGATGATAATTATGCTGAAAATGACAATGGAAATCATGATGATGATAATGATAATAATGATGATTGTGACAACATTCGTGGTAATGCTGACCTCCGAGGAAAACATGAACAACATAATTATAACAGATGGTTGGAGTTGGCTAACATGTTCATCTAGCCATACACGGTACAAGACACACACGCACACAATTATTACACCCTCTGCAAGCATCGTCACAAAATCCCCGACAAGTGCCGACGGATCGTTACCATGGTAACCAAAACAGCCGCGACCTGAGTAGTAAAATCCGGTGAACTCGCCGCATTCCAGAGCTTGGTGGCATCATCAAACCCCAAACCCCACCCCCATACCGTCTGATTGATGGAAAGTGTGACGAGATGGATGGCTGGGACTTGATTTATTCTCTAGTATTGCTAGAACTCAGGTAGAATATGAAACAACTTGGGCACAGAGACCTAATTCGACTTTTTCGAAAATAAGGTGTCGTATTCCTTCTAGAGACCAATATTTTTGCTGTAAAGCTGTTACCCGGCCTCTTCTTGCATGTTTAGACATTAACAATGTTCATGGAATGCAAAGCATCTAGTACTTGTGATAACGTGTCCGCCGATTATGGTTAGAGAATTTTTACTGTTTTTGTTGTTGTTTTGTTTGTTTGTTTTATTTAATTTATTCATCTATTTCTAGATTTAAAAAATATAGTGTATAGCCTATTTTAAAGACAACCTTACTTACCATTCTTCCATAATAAAGTCTTTAGAAGTGATCGTTCAAATACATACATGCAATATAACAACAGTTTGAAGTCCACTAGTATTCGGAATAAAGCATGCACATTAAATCATTATTTTGTGAATTCGATTTACAATTACACGGCTCTGACTATTTTCATCCGAGTTTGCAGACTTCCTAGTCAGATTCCACAATTTCCAAGATGGTTTAACTTTATTGTTTGATCGGCAGTGAAATGTATAACATTCTGTCTCGTTCCTTTGCATCTTTAAACATCATATCCTATCAGGTTGAAATATTTTCTTGATGACCAGATAGTTACTACTTATTAGGCTAGACAGTTAACTTACCGACCGAGGACCAATATATTAATATCTCCTTTATATATATTACAAAATGTCAGTTTTCTTTTTAGCCCGATATCGTGTTATATGGGTTTTCTATATTTGAGGATTTTAAAAATGTGTTCGTATGTCGACTGTAAGTGTACAGACTGAGGGCATACGTAAATCTATTCTATGAAATGTCAGCTTTCTTTGACTTTGAGCTTCTGAATATCTACCTCAATGATGCATTATCGCAGAGTGGGAGCAGTCGGGACCACGACCTTTTGACATTTTATCGGGGCGTTCCCCTAGTCGTTATCACTATGAGTGGTTTTGAATTCCTACATCACAAGCGAGTCTGCTTGATAATTGGCACATCATGTATGTTTCTCGCCAGGTATGACGACATGAAATTGGCGAACAGGGGTGGGGGAGGCTTCCCCAGTGTGGAAATGATTTCAGCTCCTGGCTAATATTTCATGTTTTCATTGATTGAAACTGTTAATAGTATAGACCTAATGCAGACAATACATGTGCATGTCTGAGTATGGCCGTGTTTGAACGAAGTTTTGCAACTGAAAATATGGATAGGTCAATTATTACTTCAAGGAAGAAAACTTCAGACCTTCAGAACTTCAAAGGCCATATACAATTACAAGAAGGGGTGCATTGCTTAAAGCATGGACCCTAGCTACCACAAAGGGTCCAAGCTTAAAGCACGAGATTTTATGACGGGATCAAAATGGACCGCTCCAGACCGATCAAGCGTGCAGTGTGAACCCTAACCGTGCAAGGAAGAGATATTGAACTGAAAGTGAGTGTGTTTTGGCGGGTAAGTAATGAAAGAGAGAAACAGATTACAGAAAAGAATAAAAACAGAGAATGATATAAGTCAAAGAAAGACAGACAGACAGGTAGAAAATGATAGAATGATAAAAAGAAAGAATAACATAAAATTAGAGAAGGTGATAAAAGGAATAAACAAA
>BEXV01000601.1:33550-51946 GCA_003118195.1 Hemicentrotus pulcherrimus | reverse complement strand
GGGGGGGGGGGCGAGTCTGATTCAGAGTGATGTAGCATGTGCTAAAGCTATTGTCACAACAAAGAGGCATTGTAGTGTGACCGACTGATATTCTTTTTTAATCCATTGTTTTACACATTTTACTGGTCACACTGACATACTGCTCATAATGGGGCCTAGTTTAGAGTTTTAACATTTAGATGGTAATATAGTGATGCAGAGAATGCTTGTATTTTATTGATAGATAATACTTCCATCATGGACAAAAATCTGCTTATGATTGATACTATGAAGAAAAATTCAAACTTCTTTGCTCTTAGATTTGTAATTTAGTTTGTTTTGTGTGTGCATGTGCATGGTTTTAATCCACTGCATATGCACAATAAGCATTTGATTATATTTTCTAAAAGTTTATTTAGTTTTGCTTCATCTGTTATTCAAGTAAAGTTACTTTGTTTGTGTGTTTATCATTTCCTATTCCATGCATGTGTTTACAGTGATAAAGATTATATTCATGGGAAATTGACCCGAGGCTGTGGATTTTTTTCTCTAAATCTCTGTTCATATTAAAGGAGCCAATGAGAGTCGGTAAGAAGAGTATGGATTGTACATTGGTGAAAGATATCTACAGATTGCTTTGATATGTATTCACACCAATTTGGTTAATGAAAAGTGTAACACTTTTTGTTGTTGTAGTCATGTGTTGTTGGTAATTTGATGTCTACCTTTGAGGGTTTGATTTAAATTGAGGTTTTATCTCAAAGTGACTCTGTAATTCAGGAGGGGAATATACACTGATTTAATGTTACTTTAAATAAAGATGGTCACATGTTGTTCAAAGAACTCATTTGATGAAAACATCTCCCCGTACCAGAAGGGCATTAAATCCTTTAAATTATTCAAATGTTGATTTAATGCCCTTGTGGCTCTTAAACCATTGACTACTCTATTTTTTTTTTTTTAAATCCTCCCTCATTGGGCTGACTTCTCATTTTTGAACGCTTAAATATTTTTTTTTTTCATTAAACAATTTTTTCACTAAAAAAAACAGTACGTTGCAGTCGAGATTTATCAACTGTTCAAGTATTCTTATATTGAATATTGTACTTTTTCAATTTCTGGGATACCGGCTCATGAAATGATCCGATATGCTATGTTTTGATATTACCTGTAATCCTTTAATCCTATCTATCTTTAAATGTGTGTATAAAGGATCAAAATGCATTGTCAGATTCTAAATTTGAAATTCACCCCTTACTGTTGGCACTTCACCTTGGCAGTTGCCTGTACCAGATTTCTCAATGACAGATGAATTTGATACTACAAAATGATTTCATATTGTTTATTGGTCATATTATGGTGGTGTTCCTCGTGGTATAATGAGAGAGGTGTTATAAACAATGAATGATGATTTGATCCCACAATTTCTTGGAAGTTTTGAAGTTCTCGTAGTAACAGTATATACATGTACATGTATTTGAATCCAACCTTCGAGCACAGACTACCTCTCAATTTGATGACAACGCAATGGTTCTTTTTGTAGCCTCATGAATTATAGAAATTAGTGAATGGCAATAAAACATCTGAAATTGTTTACTTGTAAATGATAAAAACAAGAGTATAGAAGTAAATGCATCGTTGTATAGTGATATTATATCACTTCATATCTATGTCCATGATCTTAAGTTGAAGAATCCATTCACAAACAATTAGCATGTCACCCCAAAGAACCATATCACAATTTTATAGTTCTTGCCTTCTTTTAAGTTTGCGGATATGGCAAGTATTTAAAAAGAAATAAGTTGTGTCTGTAGATAATGAAGATAATAACAAAATTGATGGAAATGTGTTTGTTCAGAAATTTACTGATATTTCATTGTACTCTACTATTTTAAATCATGTTTTTGTATACTTTATTTTCTGCCTGGTCCATGCATTTATATTGAGAATATGTACAGATATTGTAAATTACAGATATTGTATGCCCAGGCAGGGACTTGGCAACAATGTTGTGTGTAAATGATCGTATTTATAATCATTGTCCACCACTATTTGTGGGAATAAACAAAAGATCATCATTGTACTTTCTATTCAGTTGTGCTTGTGTCATTTGTTGGGTTAGATAGTTGTAATGATACAATAACTCCCACCAAAGAATACTTCCTCATATATTTCTCAGTAATTAGGTAACGGTTGTAAAGATTATCTGTAATTTATAATTTTAGTACGGCAGAATGTTGCCCCTGCAAAATTACTTGTTGATTTGTTGAAATAAATGTATGACTCTCTGAGTCAATCGTGAAGTCAGTGATGAGGAGGAGGAGAAGGGAAGGAGGGGTGGAACAGGTCCTTGATAGTAAGCTTATTTTATGAGGGAAGAGCTACCTAAAGTTCGTCATTATTTTCTTTGCTCCCTCTCCTACCTCGAGAAAAAGTGAATACCCTATTAAACCAATGGGGGAACGAACAAATTTGGGAGGGGGAAACAAAGATCAAAGAAAAATGTCAAAATGCATACGGCTGTCTCAACATTCAAGGCTCTCATTGCCCACATTTAGGCCAAAATTTCTATAAAAAAAAAAAAAAAAAAATTTTGTTTCAGAATATAGTATTAAAGGTACATCTATCTATATGTCTTGGTATTTTAATATGGATTTGTAGGAATGAAATACAGGAAATGATTCTTGTACAGAGCATGTAACAAAATGAAATGTCTACGTGCATAATAAAATAGAACAGAAGTAACCAGAAAGTGAGTGATCAAAGAGGGAAAAGTTTCAAAATGACATCGACACCAAACATGGCCCTATAGTTTCATAAAACTTGTTATCAATTATTGATGCTAAATTTCTGATTGCTCTCAGGCAATTGGATGCCTTGATTTCAGTAGCTTATAACAGTTATTGCAACTCGTTACTAGTAACAAATTTTGTGAAGCAGGGCTCAGATTCATTTGATTCATATGGGTCGATCTATCAAGGGGTATATTATGTAGAGGGAGCACAATCATGGCAAATTTCTGACAATTAAAGGTAAAGACCAGTTATGGTCATGCAATTGCATTGTGAATTAAGAAACGTTGTGGAATCGATCAGAAAAGGTTGATCATCTAGCACCTAGCATCTGCAAGGTTCTGGAATCATCAAAATGATAAGAATTTGGCACATTCTTCATAAAGTTACAAGCACTATACACCGAAAGATGTTTATGGGACTACCCTATATCTCTCACAGACTACGAGAGAAACAAATTTACCAAATATATGAACTAGAAGGCAGTTTCCCAGCAAATTTTTTATCATCATGTATTAGTCAAAACATATTCTTTCAAATGATTGATAATGAGAGCTTAATTCCATTTCATTTTTTGAAATTGGGGCGTTTCCAATACTTGCAAAAGAAAAGAGGAAGGGGCGGGGTATCCTTGTTTGAAGATAGGACATGCACAAAGTGATTACCTATTTTGAAAGAATAAGAAATTCTTAGCAACCTATTTACCACATATAGAGATATATTTAACCCTTTGCGAACTGGAACCGGGTGGTTTCTACATTAAACCAATAGGGAATATGAAAATTCAGTAACCAACGAGTAAGAGCAGAGAGAGGGAGAAGAGAGTGAGACTGAGAGAGGAAGGGAGAAAATCCGGGAGAAAATGTGGAGAGAGTTGGGCTATAAATGTGTATATGGTGTGTGCAAATCAGAGTACTTTTCAGAACTTCCCTGACTTTGAATAACATTTTAGATTCTTAAATGATTATCATTTTTGGTCTTCACACTTCTACTTTTGAATGCTTAGCACATCTATTTGTTGTCACATCAGATCGATTGGTGCACTCTCGGTTAAGGTTGTGTGTGAAAGTAACACAAGAGTTTAAAATATCACCGCGGCACCGTATATTGCGCGAAGATCAAAATATCAATCTAGACCTAGATCTATCTGAAGAAAACGTATTCGGTGAGCTCTCTTTCGTCGTTCGTTTCCAACGGGCAAATAAAGATGGATTCTATCGAGTTACTGAATGATAACATGAAGAGGTGAGTAAGGATATAAATTTGATAGTTACAGTATGATAACAAGCAAAATAAAAGGTGCGGTGCTCTCACACAAACACCCACGACAATTTGTATGTTACACCCGCCCTGCTAACCGGGGCGCCCCTGGGCCTGGGCGCCTGGCGTTTGCCTGGCCGGACGGCGGAGCTGGGCAGCGGCAGCCGGTTAATATAAAATTAAAAAACACCACTGTACAAAACTCAATTGAGTTTTCTCAAAATCTGTACTTTAGTTTAGTCTTTAGGCTTAGGCTAGGCCTAGATCTAGTTTAGTTTAGTGACAAAAGATGAATCTAGCAGTAAAATACAATGTTTTCAACTCTAGATCTAGAGGTCTAGGTCTACCGTCTGATATTAAAAAAATAATTTGAAAATTCAAATCGTTTGTGACTGAGTCTATTACTTTACCTTTAGAATCTACCCAAGATTCTGGAAGAGTGCTGTGTTCTCAGCAGTTGGGCTTCCAGTTCAATTTTGTGTTTCTTCCTTCTCGTAGTTAGGTGTTTTCATCTTGGTAAGTTGTCTGGCTCAGTTCTGTGTCAGGTATTCTACTCATAATGGGAAGCAAGAATGCTTGTTGAGGTAGCAGTGACTACCTCTTCAGGAAGTATGTTCCATTCATTGATGACTCATTGACTGAATGCATCTTGCCTAATCTTCGTTGAGCATCTTTGTTTTGAGATCTTCAGACTGTGGCCTCTTTGTGTTGCTAGTCAAGTGTTTGAAAAAGGTTTCAACTATTTGATTCGGTTTATTGAAATAAAAGAACATGCAGCTGGGAAGCTGAAATTATTCAATTTACAAAGTCAATATAGACTCTACAAAACAATAAACGATCAAAATATGAATTGCCAAATTGTACGACTATAAATCATGCATAATGAGACAAAATCAAACAGTTTTTCTCTTTCTCTCTCTCTCTCTCTCTCTCTCTCTCTCTCCTTTTCTGTGATGCATTCAAGTCCATGGATAATTTTGAAAACTTGAATAATGTCGTCTCGCCGTCTATGATATTCGAGGGAGGGAAGGTTGAGTTCCCGAAGTCTCTCCGTGCAAGGACGGTTGCGTATGTCATAAATCATTTTGGTGGCTCACTTCTCCACCTTCTCTATGGTTTTGGAGTCTGTCTTGAAGCAAAGGTATCATATGGAATCTCTGTAATCTATGAGAGGTCTGGCAAGGCCTTTGTACAGCTTTGGGATTGTGGACCTGTCTCTGCATTCAAAGCTGTGACGGATGCAGGAGAGTATTCCGTTGGCTTTCTTGACAGCATATGCCACATTGTTATGGAACTTTAGCTCATCATCCATGAGGATGCCGAGATCTTTCTCCTCTGATTTAGCTTCAAGGACATCATCTCTAAGGGCATATGTGTGTGTGTTTGACGTTACCTGGGCCTATGTGTAATGCTTTGCACTTTTGAGTGTTGAAGTGCAATTTCCATGTATTGCTCCATTTCACTAGTGCATCAAGGTCAGATTGGATTGAGCACAGATCATCTTTGGTGGAGGCTTTGCCATACAGTCTAGTGCCGTCAGCATACATCTTGACAGTCCCTTGAAGGCCATCTGGTAGGTCATTGATGCACAAAACGAACATTGTTGGGCCAAGAACACTACCCTGCGGTACTCCGCTACTTACTTTTGTCCAGTCCATCATTGACTCTAACTCTCTGGCATCTACCTTGGACGAAGTCTGTCATCCATTCCTTAATTTGGCCACATATGCCATACTTGTCCCAAGTTTTGATAGAAGGCGAAGGTGCGATACTGTACACTATCGAAAGCTTGCTTGAAGTCTAAGTAGGGGTTCGTTTATCCAGCATCTCAGTCCATGCCTCCATGACAGTCAGAAGCTGTGTCACACAAGAGTGACACTGTCAAACTTGCTGATCAGCCACTTTGTATTCAATGTGTGCATTGTGTGCAATTGCTGCCTCTCGGCACGTATACAGCGCTAGAGGTCAATACACATTAGCATTGACTCTATGCTTTGCTGGAGTGGTGATGCTTGCGAATGAGACTGAGCTAGCTGAGCTGATTCGTTGGCACAATGTTACACTCACATGGTATGAACAAGAATAAAAGTGTAAAGATGTAGTCCACAAATACACATGTCCCTTGCCTGTAATTATAAAATAACATTTGCTTACCCAAAATAATGCATGAGAAACCCTGTAATATCTTGATTTACATAAATATCTTTAAATAATCTCTGGTTTGTTTGGAATATTTTTTTCTTCCAACTTTTCACAGACTTGCTGCTCAAGAAGAGAGTGAGATAACAGCTGAAGGATGGCTAATCAAAGCAGTATCTGTTGGGGAAACTTCCTTGAAAGACCTTCTTTGTGTTAACAAACATAACAAGAGGATAGCCCTGCTACAGAAAAACATTAGACAAGTATGAACTTTAGTTAGCTATTACCCTCATTTCTTTTTATGATTGGGAAGGATATTATGCATGTAGCGGGTAATTTGGTCACATCAGTGATTATAAACTCTAAATTTTGTAATATCTAAATACAATCGTAGTCTGCAACTGTATCATGATGAAGAATATCTTTGTAAATGTAAGAGATCATGTATTACCTTTTTCTTCCCCCCCCCCTCCATTATACTAAATAACCACATAATAAGGGCACTAATTATTATGAGCACCCACTTTCAAACTTGAAACTTGCATGAAAGTAAGTGATTGTCATGGTAACCACGCTGCCCATAGATTGATAAATGGCTTTTATGGCATTAAGGGATTTGTGAAGGAAATCAGGTGACCTCTGTCACAACCAGGATTGAATAAAAAAAGGTTCTGTCTTTCGCATGTTCAAAAACTTGTGTTCTGCACATACATGTAATGCTGCTTAATTTAAGCACTTAGGAGCAATTTTTTAAAAACTCTGGATCTGTTCACACCCCACCCCCACCAATTATTGGCATTAAAGGGTTTATGAAAGGGGTATACAGTCACAGTGTATGTCAGTAGTTGGTAAAACTATTTTAATAAATGTTCTCTTTTTTTAACAGAATGATGCATCACATCAAAATGGTGACATATCATTAGAGTCTGATTTGGATGAATCTAGGGAAGAAACCAAAGATGTCAGTTCATGTAGCTTACTGAACGGAGAGGATAAAGACAGTCATCTGTTGCCAGTGGAAGATGCCAGGTAAGAAGCTTCACTCAGTCCAGGAGGAAAAAAAAAATATTCACATGTATGTTCTAAATCTTTCTTATGATCTTATCAAATAACTACCGGTACTTTTTATGAAGGAGTGTAGGCAGCCAGGGAGATGACATTACATGAATCCCCATTGTTCATGTATCCTATTTCTAATAAGAAGTAGGACTGTAATATCTACATTGTACATGCCGTTTGCTCATTCCAACTTCAGTGGCTTCACTGGCTTGTATGTTTAAAGAGAAAGTCTACATCATTTGATTCTTGTGTATTGCAAACAGGAATATTTTGACAATGTACACCATGCTGCATAGTCCCATGGTACAGACCAACAACCAAGTAGACCCAGAGTCTCTCCTACCACTGTGGATCTTGTGTGATGGGAAGGATCCAGAAAGAACCAGCTTGATCGGCTGTGAACTGGCCCATACCGGTTCAGGTCAGGAGTTGGAAAGCCGTCCATTTATCATCACCACAGTCACGTCTGATGGTAAGTTGAAAGATATCATTATTATATGTATTATAGAGGAACAGTTGGTTTGACTGGGTAAACTTGATGAATGTGTGTCTTATCTTGAAAACAGACTTCCTAGATGAACATATTTACAATGAATGCTCATACATGTATTTTTAGAAATATCTAGTTTTCTTCTCAGCAATGAATGAGATCTAGCAATCATATGCTATCTAACTATCTAGGAATCTTCTCCCAGCTTGAAGGTTGATTGCAACATTTTCCACACTTCTCTACTTTCTGCCACCCTAGTACACTCTTGCAGTAACATAACGTTCCCCTCCCAGTTAGTTCTTGGTTTCCCTCTTGAACCTGTATCTTCCTTTTTTTCCCATCTAATAAATCTTTCAAGAGACTCTGGTGTCTTAATGTGGCCAAAGTATTTTGCCTTTTTTTTCTTCTAAACATGCCTATATCAGGATGATTATTGCATCATTAGCAAGAAGAGTGAAAAAACTTTTAAATTTCAAAATCATTAATGCAGTTGTTTTAGGAAGAATCTTATTAACTTTTTCTACTACATAGTATTTTTGGTTACAAATCAAAGTTATGACATAGCGATAGCAGGATAATGAATTTCAAATTTCTGATTCTGTAAATATTTTCTTTATTGTACTTACAGATCCCATTTCTAGCAAGGCAGATGTTCCAACTTTGCATCAGGTTATTTTAGAGGCTCATGAAGACTTAGCATCAAAGGTATATCCACTCTTCTTTCTAATTTGTGTCATTCTCTTCCAGCTCATGTCACACAGACAAAATTATGTGCTAGTTGCCTCATTTTCCTGTAGCAAATCACAAAAACTTCTTCAGTAAAGCAAGAATTAAGGAAGAACTGTTGAAACAATTTTGTTGCATGTTATGTATTTCATGACTGTCTTGTAATGATTTGTGTTCATATCATATGGCTCCTCCATCACCAAGGTGCCAGAGGAATTATTGAATATTTGAAATGGCATGATTTGTTTTCCTATTATTTCCCATAACAGTACATTGCGAGTCAAGGCTTTGCTCAGTTTGAAGTGGTCAGCCAGCTAAGTGCAGATACCACGTTAGCTGAGAGTAGCGATTCCTCCTATATAGCAGTAGAGTGTACATGGAACCAAGTCAAGAAGGTACTGGAGAGCCCACGTGATGCTAGCTGTAAAGTGGTGAATATACTAACTTCTTTGATCTCATTTTACAGAGGTTTAGATCTTATAGTCAAACATCTTTCATATGCATACTTTTTAACATCTCCCTTTCTACCACTCTCTCTTTCTTCCTCTCTCTCTCAAGTTTGTTATTAAAGGTGTTTATGCTCCTCAACTAAAAATATTTGCTTTGGTTGAACACAGCTAGTGTTGTTTATTAAAACATGTTTTATTCAAAGAAATTTCTAATTTATAGCTACTTTGTGTATATAGAAAGATAATGGTAAAAGTACAGGAGACAGAATTCTCCAGTCATTATTAAGTTCTCTTATCATTTATAGAGCTAACGCTGTGTTTATTTGACAGTTTTGAAACTAATCATTTTGATTTTGTGTTTAATTGAACAATTCAATTGTAAAATACAGAACATAACAGAAACAAACCAGACGGTGTTATTAAGATGAAGTTATTATACTATGTACTTGGTTCAAATCACATAGAAAAAGATCTTTATCTCTCCACACATGTTTATTCTCACAGCTGATTCGTGCCGTGCCAGGCGACATGAGAAACACCCCTTTAGAAGTCTACAAAGAACTATGCTTATTAAAGGTATGATTTATTTTTGTTGCTCTCTCTCTTCCTTCCCAACTCAAATTAAAGTTGCAGTAGAAAAACTTAGCAAAGAATTTTCTTCCAAGAAACAAAATATTTGATATTTACAACTGCATGTAGCTATATTTGTTTGTACTGATGTTGATATGTATTGCTTGTCTTTTTCATGTAGACATTTGCTGACAGCTTAGAAACAGGAGAGGTGAACTGGATAACACGAGAGAAGACAAGCTCAATCCAAGATCTTATAACAAACTTCTTGGATGAGATCAAGGATGGACCCATTTATAAGGTAAGATTCATTCAGAGTAGAATGGTAGATAAGTCACCAAATATGTTTTGGTATGGTATGGCAATGGAAAACTTCTGGGCCCCATTTCACAAAAGTTGCCATCAGTGACAAATGACAGTTGTTGTTTATATGCTAGTGGATTCTTTGCCTTAGATTGGTTATCTGCAGATTTGTCACTGATTTTTGTCATTTGTCATTGCAAAAAGGCTTTGTGAAACAGGTTGCTGGTCTTAAAGAAAGGGATGATTCTTCTATTAGAAATAAGACTTTCTTATTGAAATCGTACACGAAAGGAATTGGTCATATTGATTCCATTTAAGAATCAAAGATGTCAAAATAGAAAGTATTACACTTGGCAAAGTTGGCAAAGCCCATAAACAGCATCAATGCTTTTAATTTTTCATAAAAATACAATCAAACTTAATATGACTAGGATTTTTAAGCACTGTTAAATTAGAATGCTGAACCCTCCCAAATTGTTGCTGGATATATCAATTTTGTCAATTTTGGGTACAAGTTACCATCTCTTCTATGCAAATTGACTTGAGTTAAGATTCTTTCACACAAGGCTATTCATGTATAAACATTACCAGAACATGCTACCATTTCAAGCATTGCAATATTTTAATTTTTATCAATTTTTTCCTTTTTCTTTTAATAATTTAGAGAAAAACTGCAGATGACGCTGATGATTTTGACGCTCAGCTTTGTTGGAAGGCAGCGTTTGATCGAAGTGATTTAGACTTCACTGAACGACTCTGGAATATCCTCCGGAATAATGCCACATGTTATGAAGATATCACTACAGCCTTCGGCATGGTGATCAATGAACTTAACAGAGGACAGATACAGCCAATGGTGAGAGAAGGAACCCATTCATTTTTATAAATTGCAGTTCTTGCTGAATATGTTTATCCTTTTTACACAAGGCAGGTGTTTTTGATAAAACAGAAACATTTTCTTTGTTTTTGTTATGTTTTGCTTTGTGTTGTTTTTTCTTGTTTTGTTTAATTTCTTTATGTTAATGTTATCTTTTGTTTATTGTTCAGGATATGCATGACAAAAAATATTTATTCTAATACACTTTTCTAACTGCACCGATTTTCATCGGATGCATCCGGACGCATCCGGTGAAAGTGGCAGATAGAAAGCAACAGAGGAGAAAAAGGTGATTAAATAGCCGATGAAAAGAGGAGAAATAGGCGATTAAATTCTCCTGCTCAAGAGCAGGAGAAATCCTCATTCTATCGGTGTGACACCGATGAAACGTGCAGTTAGAAAAAGTTCTGGAGAAAAGGGTGATTAAAACAGCAATTAAAATGGTCAAAGGTCGCAGTGTATGCGCGCTTTTTCGTAACCAGCTTTGTTTGTTGACATTTATTTTTAACATGCTGCATGCACGCTGTAGCTAGATGGGGCGCGGGCTTAAATTGATTAGTTTTATTTTTATTTCATATTACTGATAAGCTTTGTAAAAAACCAAAATTAATATGTATATCATTATGATAATATATTTATTTATTAGACCAAATGGTGAACAAAACATTATTTAAAACTGAAAACTAACAGATTTAATGAAAGTACAATGGGACAATGGGACTTGGTTAACAAGGTTCAATGCTTTACCAAAGGCAAACAAGGCATTGACTTGGTTTCGAGCCTGGAGCCTCCCGGTCATGAGACCACTGCTCTACCATTGAGCTATCGCGCCTCCTCTGAAGGTAGTGATGTTCCAGAATTTCATTTCATTTCACCCATGATAGTATGTCATTGTCAAAGAAGTTTGTGTTTTCTCTCTTTATCATATCAGGTCCACAGAAGTAATCAAACCACCTTAGCCCAAGAGCTCCGGATGTTGTACAAAGACCCAGCCCATATGTTCAGTCTAAATCATTCTCCCATGACGCACCTTGTGGAGATAGCCATAGATAAGATTCAGAGAGACTACACAAACTTCTTCTTAGGTAGGTCTATCATGAATGTGTGATAATTGAGTGGCCCACGGCACCAAGTGTTGTAGACATGGGCCCGTCTTGGAAAGAGCTGCGATGGGTCCAAATCAATGCGATTGATCCAAATCAATCGCAAGATTGCAGTCTCCTATCTCTTATGTACACAATCACGATTTATATCAATCGCAATTAAGTTCGATTTATAAATACTCTTTATAAGATGGGGTCTTTGTCTCCATAACACAAAGCTTACTATTAAATTTATCAATGGATTATACATAGTGATCAATTGCAAATAGCATCAGGCACTTTTTTCGTCTTTCTTTTTAAATTCAGCACCCTGATTTTTTTCAAAGGTTTTTCAGAAGAAGCTTTTAGCACAAATTTAATAATTCCAAATGGGTTATTACCATATAATGGTATGGATATTATTATTAATATTTCAATTGGCAATAAAGTCAGACAACAGACAATTGAGCAAGTATGAAAAAAAGATACTTCAACCACTGGGACACCAGGGCAAGGTTAACCTAATAACTGGCAAAAAGTCTTCTGTCCCAGATCCAGTGATTGTAAATTTCAAGTTCTTTTCATGAAATTATTCAATAGATAATAACAGCCTTGTGTTATCTTAAGATAAATAATAAAGAAGTAGATATATTGATATACTATGGTATAGTTTAGTGTCAAATTGTCAAGGGAAAACATACAAGGTGAAATTCTTTGTATCAATTAAAAAAATTGATCATATGAATTTTTTAAAATCAGGCTAGCGTTACTTGGAAATAAATGAAAATCAATTTTATTAATATATATTGTATAAATCTCATCTTTTCTTGTTATGTTACTGTGCTTGTTTTAAGAGTTGGATATGTTTATAGAGTAGAATAGATGTGGGGGGAAAAGGGATGAATATTAAATAAAGAGTGAATAGCTGTACGGATGCCATATAATGCTGTATTTAATGTTTCCATTGTTTCCCCTGCAGCCAAGAAGTTGACCACTCTGTATTCCCTGGAATGGTTTGTCCCATCAGTTGACCTCTTGACCCCAGGTGAGCTGGTCAAGAGATTACGGAGTCTACATTGTATCTTGGAGGTTTCCATGCTAGCATCTCAATCCTTGGGTCTTCCTACCAACAATATACTCACACTCATCAGGTAATTAGCTAGGTTCTGTGGTCGTTAAAGGGTCAGGTAATTTGTCTCAGATTCTGAAACAAAATTCTTGATTTAGCTCATGCTGCAATGATAATTATAAACCCTTAGGTCAGTCAGGAACCCCATGACTTTTACAAGCAGATCACCTGTCTGATTACCAAGATTTTTATGATTGGAATTACAAATTTTGAAAACCGTTTGCCAAACTGTTTTCATAACACTACAGTCTATTGGGAAAACGAGTATGGTCAAACCGGTCACTCAAAGTTTTTTACTTTTTTGAGGTACTTCTTAATCATTTTGAAGTGCAGTTTTGTTAGGGCTTCAATATTTCACCACATCACAGACACTGACAACATGTAGGGCCGTGTATCTCAGATTTATCATTGTTAAACCATCCCTTTAATGCCACTGATATGTTGATTCCTCTTTTAAAAATTATAGTCATGTGCAAATCTTAAAGTGTTGATTAATCAACCAAAAAAATATTCTAAATACATCAAATTTCAGTAAGACCTATAATGGCAAAGAACTACCTGAAATTACCTTTTGGCAATTCCATTGCATCGAATTACAAATGAGTATCAACCTTATAAGCCATACTCTATTTGTGTTGCTCTGATCTTCCCTACATCTCAGCATGTCCTTTGCAGAAAAAAGTTATAGCATTGAAGCAATTGATCAGTTGGACTGGTTAACAGAGATTGGTAAATTGAAACAATAGATGCGTTTATTTGTTTGCAGGTTCCTTTTAATACAAGCTTGTATAAAAATGGTGGTTTTCAAGGAATACCCATAAAGCTAGTTTTGTAATTACATACATAACATGTATGTATAAATAGATGGTCTTCCAGATTCTTGCATCTTGCTTAGGAAACATCCGACTGCATTTTGTTGGGAATTTTTAAAAAAATTGTTCTATTTAATAGTACTCCTGCCACCAAAACAACAAGCTAGAATTGATAACTAATAATAATTATAATTTCACCTAAGAATGTGACATACTCTTTGCTCCCCTCGTCTCATTATTACTATACTTCTTATTCTTAAATTATGACCATTTAGAAATGCCCTGGACTACTATCGGAATAACTCTCCTGATGTTCAGCATACATTTGTCCTTCCTGTGGAGCAGACCAGTGTTGTCAGCTTGTACCAAAAGTAAGTAGAACGTACATGTAAACATCATGAAATATATCATAATTCAAAACTTGGCGTAGGAAAAATTTTAAGTAGCCTTCATCATTCTACTGTGGTATTATTAGTGAAGGCTCTTTACCTTGGAACATGTGGTTCCGGGATCCGATCCGTTGCTTGGTGTGTACATTTGTGGACACTGTGTTTAGGTGTTTTACCCTCATGTACCCCTCTCTACGTAATGGGGTGATGATAATTGTAGTATTAATACTGATGCAGTTACCCTGGTCCATTAAGACCAAATTATACATTATGATCATTTGCAGGCATAGACTCTTCATAAATTCCTTTTGGGAATGAGATATGAAATACATATAAGTACCAAATTCTGTAGAGAAATATGCTGTATACACTTAAAAACTGCAATTTTATGAATCATGCTTTCTGCATTAATACATAGTAGCTGTAGAGTGATGCTTGCATTATGAATATATCTTATTTGCCAAGAGATTGATGGAAACAAAATCTAAACTGATTTGAAACTTATTCTGGATAATGTAGCTTCGGTGACATATTATATGTCTTACTGCCTGAACAATATTTTAAAAAAAAGAATGTATGAAGTCCTACGAAAAGAAGGAATACTGCCCTCTCCAGGAGAATAATTGAGAGTAAAGTCTTACTGAAGGAATGAGAGAGCATGCTATTAATTTCATTTTTATAATCACCATTCATTTTGACAATACAATCCAATACAAGCTTGAACTGAAGGATAACAAAAAGAAAATGGGAGGCTAAAAAATGGCAAAATTTGAAAGAGGACAGATTACAAACCATGCCTGTATACTGTTTATCAGTTTCAAATAGTACTACCGTAAACAGATACTTCAAGTTTAAATACAGGAAAACAAAATACACTGTAAAAAGTAGTCAATATGACAGGCAGTATGAAATCAATCTCTCATGATGAAATTTAATCCTAACTATTTGAAGGTGTCATATACATGTAGTTGAAGTTTATTTATGCCTCCGCTCATCAAAGTAGGTGGAGGCATTATGTTTTTGAGTTGTCTTTCTGTCCTTCTTTCTTGTTATTGTGATACATCTTAAGAACTACTTGAGGTAGGAACTTCACACTTGGTGACAATATGCATCAACATAGGAAGACAGTCTGATTAGGTTTTGAAGTACTTAAAGTAGGTCAAAGGTCAAAGATCATAGTCGTTAGTTGACATGTAAGAAATAGGATTTTTGTTTTCATCATGATAAATCAACAATGATTCCATCAATTTCCTTAACTGAATTTAGGGTGGAGGCATATAGGAGACGCAGTCACATTTGTCTTGTTGGGGATGATTAACATTGAATGTCTCTACCAATATACAATATTTTTTTTTTGTGTGTGATTGGTCCACTTCAAATTGAATCATTTTTATTGACATTTTTTCATAGAATGATTATAAATGTATGAATAAGATGTCTGGTGTGCTGTGATTGACCTGCATGCAAAAGGTAAGATAGGGCAGGCTGATGATGATGAACAAATGATGATTATCTTCAAATATTCATTAAAATATAGACATCTGTTGCACATTTATGCATATCTATGCATATCAAACTTGTTAGGACTTGTGGCATGCAGGTACAAACTTACATTTTCATTCCTTTTGGAACCTTTGTTGCAATACAGGCTCTGTGTTGGTGTTTATTGCAATGAAAATACTGATAGCAAAAACCTTGTTATCGTATGAGGCCACTATTTCCCACCAGACTTACATTCACCAATGTTGATTGATGTCCTGTCAAAGGATGGTGGTACCAAGGGGGTTAGACCAGGGCTTGATGATCTATGGTCCATTTGTTCATTTGCTGTCAAGTGTCATCGTATGAATTTGAAAGCATGTTTAATTGCTGTTAAGATGTAAATAGAATTTCAGAATTGAAGGATAAATTACTTGAAGATGAAAGCTAGAAATATTAATGATTGAATTCAATATAAGGAAAAAGAAATAAATGTTCGTATTAAAAAATTATGTTTAGATATGTGGAGATGAAAGGACCAGCCTAAGAAGACAACATTATTGTCAATTTCATACATTTATCATTCACCTCTTCTTTACCATCACGTTTATGAGCAATTATGATAAACTAACTTTCAAGAGACATTCCGAGTTTGAATACTTTCTATCAAAATTGCTATATTTTAAGAGACTTCTTTGTAATGGTATAAACTGCACAATGCATTGCCCAGTTTATATAAACCAAAACTAGCCTTTCTTTGGTCAACTAGGTGTTGTGGCTTGCGCCTGTAATCCAGCTAACAGTGGAAGTTACAAACTGATTCAGCCGAGGACGCAGGCTCGAAACTGAGTCACGTCTTTCGGATGGTGACGTTAAAAGTCGGTCCCCAGACGTAAATAATCATATCTGATTGATACACGTCTGTAAAAACCTAAATAAACCAAAACTAGCCTTTCTTTGGTCAGCAGTACATTTCTTGCACAGGATTTGCTTTCCACGGCATTGAGGGCTAAATATGTACAATGTAGACCACTTGAAAGTGTGCAAAGACTCACTCTGTATACATGTATATACATGTACACTCAAGCCTATAGCGACCACCTGCATAGAAAGTCCACCTGTCTTCAGAGACCACATACTTTTGTTTCCCTTGAAAATGTTTTTTTCATTGAAACATGTACTAAAGGAATCTGTACATAAAGACCACCTGCCTATAAAGACCATCTGCCTGTAAAGACCACTCTCCCTTGGGTGGTCTTTTTAGACAGGTTTTACTGTATTAGTAATCAACAGCAGGATATAACATGTAATGCTACCATGGACTTTCAGTATACAAGTTTTATAGTATATCCTTGTACCCTACATTGTACATGTATGTAAGACAAGTACATTCTCTTGTATTCATTGGTTAGCAGAAGATTATTATGATCTTGATTATATTCTTATAGGTTCGGCATAAAAATCTGACAAAAATTAAGTTTCCATAGCAAATTGATATTGATATTTATATGATATTGAATGGCCTTAAATGGGATACAAGGGTATCCCAAGAGTTGATGAGCAAATTTCATGAGTCTGCACAATGAGTAAAATATTTTCAAAACGAGTGAGATATACCCTTGTATCTCATTTAAGGCTGTTTAATATTATTATTATTATTATTAATTGTATAAAATCTAGTACCTCAACTTTCCCCCATTGCATTCTTATGTTTTTGTACTAAGTTCAGCTTTAAACCCAGAGAGCAAAACCTATTTCGTTAGGTTACATCCATACATCCTTTTTCTTTATAATAGCCTATGCCTATTTAAGGTTGAACGCTTGTTCACCTGTTTAGGCATTCATGCACCCTAAAGCTTTGGAAAAATCATGCACTTTTACCATCTGGGTACTTTTTCACACAGCATGAGATATGGTTTTAAGATTTTTCTAGTCGGCTCAAAACCCTTCATACAAATAATAACGATATTTACATTTGAACATATCTGCAAAGAAAAAATGAAAAATATTTCCATTTAAAAGTTTGAATGAATTAATAATACTACAGTGGTGATATAAAATAATAGCGATTTATTATTGGATAATTCTAATAATGATAATTATAAAGCGTTTTATACCACCTAAGTATCTAAGCACTATAACAAACAAAATACAACGAAAAACGATTACATATTAAACAAAACAACAACAAAAATGCAAATCGACCTACAAATTACAATAAAATATGAAGTATTTTATATAAAATTGAAGTTTGTCGCTATTATGAGCTTGCATCCCTGTGCTCTCAAACTTGTACTTGTGCCTTTAAGCTGTGACTGAGGGAGAAGATTATCAGTGAAGTAGGCCTCTTCTCTTCCACCTTGCTTATGGAATACTGATTTCTAGTCTTATTAATTCCTTACCACTGATTTGCTCAAGGTCACTCACATTAGAGGCAGCTGGATGCAGCATCGTTCTGTCTCTTTCTTTCGTGCTGCATCTTTGAGATTACCCCCAATGTACCCCCTCTACTGATTGCATGGGTGGACAAACAACCTACCGGTAACACATTCATCTTCAAAATTTTCTCAACTTCCTTCAAAGGTCCCCTCTGCAATGAAATTTGAGATAGTTCTTCCAAACATGAATTTCAAAATAACTTGGGTAGTCAGGCTAGATACATGAAGTGCTGCTGTTACTGCATTTTGTTTAATTGTTATGCCTCCGCCACCGAAGGTGGTGCCGGAGGCATCATGTTTTCGGGTTGTCCGTCCGTCCGTACGTCCGTCCCGTTTGACCGTTATCACAATATCTCAAGAACCATTTAAGATTTAAACTTAAGACTCGGGAATAGTATTTATCACCATAGGAAGACGATCTGA